>JBBMOI010000008.1:2612500-2705000 GCA_038088405.1 Porites divaricata
TTTTGGCGCCAAATGGAGCGAAACTCTTATCATTTCCGGTTCCTGTGTATTTTTACTTCCGCTTCCTTTCGAATTGAAATTTTGGTTTTTCGAATTCGAATATGTAAATTGACTTCAAGTTCAAATTGAAGGTTTCATTTGGAATTTTGTGGAAGATTATGGTTGCATTGTTGACGATTAAGTGGCTTATTAGAGTGGAGAGGGTGAATTGAAGTTCAAATCATGTAATTTGCATTTTAGTTGGAATGTTGATTTGAACTTCAACATACGCGATGTCAAGTTTTCCCTTTATAGTTTCAACTTGTTCAAAGTAACTTCGAGTTCGAATGATGCTATTTCGACTGTCGCTGCAGTGGCAATCGATCTTAGCAAAGCTTTCGACTCTGTCTGCCACTCTCTTCTCACAGCAAAATTATCAGCGTACGGGTTATCGGAGAGGGCGTCAACTCTCATGAAAGCATATTTATGTGGCAGAAAGCAACGAGTAAAAATTGACAATACATTTTCTCAGTGGAAGGCTGTTAGGTCCGGGGTACCACAGGGAAGCCTTTTGGGCCCCCTGTTGTTTAACATCTACATGAATGACCTTAATCATTTTGTGCAGGGCAGTTCTTTACGGTTATATGCGGATGACACAACTGCCTACGCCTCGGATACGTCTCCCCTTGTTCTGGAATATATTATCAACTCAGACCTTCAATCAGTGTGCAAGTGGTTTGAAAACAACTATTTGAACATCAATACTACAAAGACCCAAGCTATGGCCATTGGCCCGGTTAATTATGAATATAATATTAATCTGCATAATTCCAATATAGACTTAAATGATAGCTTGAAGATTCTTGGTGTCACTTTAGATAGAAAGATGACGTTTAAGCCATATATACTTGAACAATTAAAAAAAGCTTGTGCTAAGACAGCTGCCTTGCGAAAGCTACGCAAGTTTATCCCACAAGAAGTCATGATCCGCCTCTATAAGGCATACATATTGCCTCACCTAGAATATTGTAGCCCACTCCTACTCGGTATAAGTAATGGACTTAAAAACAAGTTAGAAGACACTAATTACTATATTCTAAGAACTATATTGAACTATTCAAGGGCACTTCCTTATGATTTTCTATTAAATAAAGCAGAACAGCAGAATTTAGATAATAGGAGGAAATTCCAGTCCTTAGTCTTACTTTTTAAATGTTTAAATGGACAGGGACCACAATACCTTAGCGAGTTTTTCAAAGTTTTAAATGTTAATTACAATTTAAGGGGCTCGGGCACTCGCCTCGTTTTACCTCATTTTAATCTTGAATGCAAGCATAAGTCATGGTCGTATCTTTCTACAATGCTGTGGAATGGCTTGCCTGCTGGAGTTAGGGGGAGTCCGACCTTGGCCGTCTTCAGGTGTGCGTTGCATTCGTGTTTAACGTGACGTGTTCAGCTTCGCGCGTTGTTGTCGGCTGGGTTGGGCTCTCCCTTGGCGGGGGGGCTATTTCATAGCATTTTACACATCATTTTAAAACATCTTTGAATTTATAATATTTATGTATATGTATATATATGTAGAGTTTTTATATTTATTTGTTAGATTTATATTGTATTTAGTTATTTCATTTAATATTAATTTTGTTTTCACGCTCGCGTTTTAACGAGCTTTTTAGCTCCTAAGCGACACGTGCCTAAATAAAGTATTCTTCTTCTTCTTCTTCTGCTGTGTTCATTGCGATTTCAAATTCATATGACGAGATTTCGACATGGATAGTCTAATTTTTGAACTTCAAATTGTATTTTACTTTCAATTATTTTTGTCCGCAAATGTACGCCATACTGGTCGGATAATCACACTGGCTTTTTACGATTTAAGAGATGCTATAGTTCGACATACTTCCTCACTCGTGTCTATATAGAAAAACGCGTTGTTGAAAAGATCTGCGACATTTTTGTAATGCTTGATTTGTTTATCCATACAGCGACTATCCCATAACCAATCATAGTTTTCGAAATTGAATAAGTTGACATGAATGTCAGTTTGATTATATTCCTTGCATAGATCGCCACAGAGTTTTATTCCAAAAGAATAACATAAGCCTTCAACCAATGTGTCATTGACAAAACGTGCCGTTGGTTCTATTGCATCCATATATTTTCCATTGAGCATGAAGTGGCGTACGTGTATCGAAGAGCGCGGATGTGGAATCTTTTCCTCTGGTTTGACTTCAGTGAAGAAATAGTCGTACGGTACTGAGGCGTTTAATGGACGAGTCGGTTTGACATACTGCAAATGCCATGCGTATTCATTTCTGTGGTTGTACCACATGTAGTTGCACATTGTACTATAATGGCAGTAACATGACCAATGAATATTAAGTTTCTGTGTTGTTTCAGTAACAACTTGTTTAAAGTCTTTACCATGCAATTTAGCCACATACTGACGAAATTCTCTGATATGTGCCGTTTTGAATGTCACGGGGAAATAATGCATACACTGCATGACTTGCTTTCGACGAAGTATATAGGCAGCACTTTCAATCCAACAAGGAATTCTAGGGTCTCCGATTCTTCCCGTTACCACAGGCTTCCCATCTTCCAGAATTAAGTTTGGCGTAACTGCTGTCGTGAATAGTGTGTCTACATCAACGAAACCAACGTACGTGGCATTAGTACATAGATCAGCATGCATCATGTCCATGTACATCCGCATTTTCCCCCAGTGATGAATCATCTCTTGAGGATATGGTTTCATGTAACAAACTCGTAAATCTAGCTTTTTATTCTGCGTTGTCTCATTCAGCGTGGAACCGTGTTTTCTGTCTTCTTCACTTTCTTTATCTAAGACAACAACAACTTTTGAATTCTTCGGCCAAAATAATGACATGCTTCGGAAGATCCAACTTTCAGCTTGAAGAGGAAACTTTTTAATTGACGAAGTATATCGTAGATAAACATCAAACTCATCTAAGGGGCTTTTAGACTTCTTGGCTGGCTCCGTTGGTTCTTCAACAGTTGATTTTCTCACTCTAGTGGAAACGTTAGCTGAAAAGATGAGTCGGGGATATAACGATGTGCATACAATATATAACGATACCACGGAAAGCAATGTTAAAACAACAAATGCTTTCCTTAAACATGGAGCTCCCATTTTACGGACATTCAAGGGCATATAACAGAGTCTAGTCTCAGAGAAGAATGCAGTTCTTTGGCCGTTTAATTTGCGATCAATACTGCTTTTCTACATTGGAAACCAACCCTATTGGTTTGCTTCGCGGGAGGTTCCCGTGACATCCTCGAAGACCCAGGGGCAGATAGTGGGGGCAAAGGAAAGTCTAAACGGGCGGGAAAAAAATGGCGCGAAGAAAAGTAAAGAACGGGATGAAAAGCCCCTTCAGAGCGGAAAAACGTAACGAACATGCATCTCTGAAAGACACAGGAAGTAGGTACTTTCTTAGATCAAATGGCGATCTCTTCGCAGCGTCTGTTTGAATAGAAAAAATCGATTTAGCGAAATGAACGGAGTTCAGCCATTTCAGTTTGAACCCACGTATCCTGACCAAGAACCAGTTGATCTTGAGGACGAAAGTGAGTCAGGTGATCGAAATCAACGAGATTCGAGAGGAAGAATCGGCAGCACCGAATGCTGCTCTTGCGAAGAGTGCGAGTCAATGACAACGGAGGAGGAGTGTTTTTGTTGCCAAGAACTTGCGGAATTGAATGAAAAGTTCGATGAATCAGGTTTGTTTTTCTTTTAAGTTGCTTCTTTTTCCTCGATGTATACACCAAGAATACTGAGAATGACATCGCGCTCAAAAGGATTATTATTTGTTTTTGTCTGTTAGGAGTTGGATGTATTACGGAGCACGCCAAATTCAGGATTGTTTGCCTTGATACTGACGTGTTAAATACCGCTCTCGTGGCAATTCACAACATACGCTGTAATCCCTTGTCGGATCTCATTGAGAACAGGTGAGTTGTTGGTTTTGTTTTTTTGGGGGGCACGAAGCATCGTACCAGCAAGCATGTACTCTGTAATTTAAGCTTATTGTGTTTACGTTTCCTAGAACTTGGCGCTTAGCAGCTTATCGCCAGTTTACATGGTGGGCACATGGCGCCTTAGGAAAAAAAATCGGCGAGTGATTCCAGCGTGTGTTGTGAAAGCCATTCGACACGAGTTTCCTGAGGAAACTGGGCAATATGCCGGGTTCAAGGAAGCAGAACTCGAGCTAAGTTAGTTTCAAGGTAAATAATCCTGGTCTTGGCGTGTAAACATTGTTTGACCTTATGACAACTGGACATAAAAATCCTTGTAGATCGTTTCATCCTTCACAAATGCATGGACATTGTCTAACTAAAAAAATAAAAATTAAGCTTATTTGTTTCAAAAGTGTGATGTTTTGCTTCAATCCATTTTGTTGCATCTCCTTTTACATTTAAAGTAATTGATTATTGAATAATTATAATGTTGCAAAATAGTAATTGAAATATTTCAGGGAGTTTTAACAATAACATTCAGTATTTTTCGAAAAGAAAATCTTGACCGGACAAGCAGCAAATTTCTTCAGGTACAACTGTTTACTGGTGAAAATAAGTCCTTTTTTGTGAATTGACATATTTCAGTTTGAAAATTTTTGGAGTAGAATTTGGCCACTCCCAAGAGGGTAAGGATTAAGATTGACAGAAAAACCAAATAATATGATTGAATTCAATCAAAACACTTAAAGCTAACCTGTATAATACATACATTGTACTTTGTGATATTACAACAATAAAATATATATTTCTGTGTTTATATAGAATCAGGAAATCTCGATGTATGCTTTGCAATGACATCTGCTTTGGCAGGCCAAGGTTTTGTAGCAATGTTGCATGGGATGTGAGGTGCTGTGAGTATTGCGCTCCGATCAGCAGCATCTTGCAACTTCCTTTCCACTATTGAATCAAGTATGGGTTTTAAGTGTTCTCTTGTTGTCTTCTCCATGATAGGTTTTGCAATCCATTCCTTCGTTTGCTTTGGGAACACTACCTTGTACCTCAGTTCCCCCTCATTCTCACCCCTTGAAACAGTAGCTTGCTGCCTCCCTGTGTTAGCATTGTGATCGAGGGCTGCTAACTGTGTGCGAGCAACCATGCCCTTGTATGAGAAGTGCTGCCTCTTGGAAAGGTATTTCAGTTGTACGCTGTGGTACACTTCCAGTGTTCCAGTGTGGCAGTTTAATGATAATTGCTCAATGTTCTTAAGGAGGGTTTTGTCAAAAACAACCTCCTTAAGAGCCTCATGTGCAGGGGAACCAGGGCGAAGCCACTGCTTTGTCCTTGCCTCCTCCCTAGGGATGGGTGGGTGGGGACATTCATGATACAAGTCAGCACTGTCCCATGAGTGGATGTTGGCTGAGTGGTGGACAATGGAGATCCACTTCTCACGTAAGAGATTCTTATCCCCCTCACAAGTGTCTGCACACCACCAAAGATGGTTAGAGACTGACTTGATCCAGGGGAAAAGTTCACTACATTCTTTCCTCTTGGCCTTTTCTGTTAATTTTTTGGTGACACTTTTTGCCACATGCCAAACATCAAACTGGTGTTGCACATGTGGAAAATTCTTTCTCATGTCAGACCGTATACTGACATGACGATCTGTGGCAACAACTTTAACATTGGCTCCTCGTTCATGAATAGTCTCCATACACCTTTTGAACCCCTCCCTTTCCATTGCGTTGCTGCTGGTCACCTCACTAACCTGAACAATTTGCAAATCATCTATCTTGTCACTGAGTTGATCAATCATGGTGTATGTCCCACATTTAGCACTGTGTCCGGGACTGTCACATCGACCATCTCCACACAACCACAGGTCTTCAATGTCAAGCTCACTAAAAACAGAATTTTGTTCCACCTCCCAAGCCTCATTAATTACAGGAAATAAGTACGTGTTTTGAATGTTGTAAAAGGTCTTTTCACTAAAAATTTTCCAGTTCAAAATTTCAGATAAAGATGCTATTTTTGTGTATGTTGCTCCACTTAGTAAAATTGCTGAAGCCAGTAATAAGTTTCCAGCAGCCATCCCTTTGAGCATCGGTTGACTCTTCCAAATTTTTACGTGCCCATCTTTACATTTTAAGGTAATACATAGTTGACTTCCCCGAGTGGACGTTTCTCTTTTGCTTACTACTGCCCCACATGTAGGGCGTCGATGCAAAAGTTCATCCAATTGTTCCATAAATACAAGAAATTTGCCGTCATTTTGGGGAGTTTGAGGTTTCAACTTTGATGGTACTGCCATTGAAACTTCTTCCTCCTCATCATCATCACTTTCATCACTTTTAGAGGGGATATAAGATGGGTCTTTGTGAGGGGATAAATTTTCAACACTCTCATTTTCACTGCCTGGTTCTTCCTCAGTGTTAAAGAACCAGGCTTCCCCATCAAAAAGGTCTGGTTCGGTCTGAGTGTACTGGTCACAAAGACCAAAGGAGTCAGGTGTTTGGGTCCCTACTGATTTCAGCATAAGTCTCTCTCCTCGAGTGTTAACTTGACATCCAAACTCATGCGTCTCTATAGGCGAGCTAGTAGGAACCGATGCGATTTCCACATTCTCAGGTTCCTTGTTCACTGGGGCTGGCAGTTTGGTCACATGCACTTGAAGTACTAGGTTCTCCAACAGCAACAGGTAGGGCAGGGTGAGAGGATAACACAGAGCTAATCAACTGCAATAGAAGGAATTAGCCTCTATTACCACCCCAGATTTAGAAAATGATTAATATTCCAATGAGAAAATACAGCAAAGGGCCTTTTCATTATTGCAGGTTTTAACATTGCGTGACCGTGTTTATGAACATCCGCGGATGTACCATAAGATCTGCACGCAACTTTTTTTTCAATATGAATTGACAATCCTTACCTCTTGTTTGCATCTTTCCTGGAGGCGCCTCTCAGATGATAGTCACGGCTTCCTTTTCGGACGATGGTCGAAAATTGTTGGCACTGCATCTACCTTCAACTTACGTTTGGTAGATGTAAGTCCAAGAAGTTCAGCTTTTAGGTCACGCTCAAAGCATTCAGGTTCGAAGTGAAGCGAACATACCCTGGGATCTTTTGTAACATCAAGATCTAGCCGGGATAATTTCGCCAGCCACTCTTCCAAGAGCTTACCATCAGTGGGAAATTTGTGGTAGCTTACCCCTTGCTTACTACCAACATATCGAGAATCATTATTGCAACCCACAGCGCTACAATACACCATGATCGAAGAATTATAATATCCCGACAACAGGCTAACTACGACAGACAACGAACACTTCGATAGAAAGTAAACCTTGTGCAAGGAATTGCTTTATTTATACGGTTGGCGTTATGCAATACCGGAAAGTTTCTCCTAGTTACTCACAAAAATTGCGAAAGGTTGGACTCATTTATCGCCAAGTTGCGCCATGTCCAAACAAACGTGCTTTGTATAATAGCGCCCCGTCATCGTGCCCTTTGAGCTGATCGAAAATAACACAGAGTACCGTAGTCAAAACGATCCAGTTTCATACTAAATAACCTCTGTTAAAAAGTTCCTTTATCGCAACTTCTGCCGGTGCGTCTAGAAATAATAAATAAATGCTACCAGCGTGTAAGTTTGTAAGCTGTACAGCTTGTAATGAAGGGAACACTTTAATTGACCAAAGTCAGAAAAGAAGAGACTGCTTAATTACAAACTAACTCGATGCTTACAAGTTGCTGCAACTAATTAAAATCCTTGATGTACAAATTTCATATTTTTTTACTTTGTTAATATTTCTGCTACACGTATGTCTTTCAAACAGATGTACAGTAAACCTAAGTTACCTACGCGGTTCTTGTTTGCAGTGTCGCGCCAACGCCGCGTCATCCACATTTTTATCCGAAGGAGATCTCCGAATTTAAAGATTAAGCCTATACAGTAAAGAGTGTGGCAAACTGTAAGAATAGGTCATCTGTGGCATTTTCGGTACAATTTCCCCTTGAAGACACCTGGACATTGCGCTTTGGTTCTTCAGCATAAAAGACTTTCAGTAGGCTTTTCGTGGAACATCGCCTTTCTTCCCCATACGTGACGTCACACGCTTCGAAAACAACCGCTGACGGGCCGATTCTGAGCCGCAATGCTAAAGGCCCATAACGGCGAGCAAAACAATTTTTTCGAGTGGGAAAAAAGGCAAAAAAGCACAAAAAGAAAGTCAAACATTGATGTTCGGGTCTTAAGCATTAACTAAAAAAATGGTTATTTTTTTACTTCAGTTCTCCTTTAACACACCATCACGCAAGTCTCTTTCCACGCTTGCTGCTCGATCTTTTTAAGTGGCTGCCCCTAAATTATGGAACGATCTTCCCCTTTTTATTAGAAATATATCTTCAGTTAATACTTTCAAGAAGGCTCTTAAAACTCATTTCCTTCAGAAGGCGTTTCCCATCTAATTTATTGTCTTTATTCTTTTTATAAAGAAGGTTTGGAAATAGGATTTTAAGGAACAAGTAGTCATTGTTTTTAGAACTTTTAGACTTATTATTTTTAACAAATTATTATGAGCGATCTGTAAATAAGACTTTAAGTATTAATTAGTCATTGTTTTTAGATTTATTTTTAAATTGGAATATGTAATAGGATTTTAGGATTTTGTTGAGTCAATGTAATCCCCGGGGGGGAGGGGTACTCCCTAATATAAGCCATATAGGTGTGTGCACCCCCATCGGGTAGGATTTTTGCGCCGTTTTGGCCTGAAAACGGGTCTGATACACTTTGCCCATTTTGGTAGGCTTATTAGAACTAACTGTTGTTAACTGCGTTGTATGACGGCAATGTCGACCGAAAGCACTAACTACAGTTAGTTACGTCGTAGATGTGACAGCAGCCACTGGCTGCTCGCAGCGCTATTCTTACGCCTCTTTCGTGCTCTCCAAACTTACCGCGAGCTCAATAGCTCGATATACGCACGCTGACGCATAAACTAATATTGTTAATTTTCGTGACAATTGTAGCGCGCACGCAAAGCAGTATAAAGCGTCAATATCTGCGCGACTATGTTTTTTTACCTCAAAGGTGTGTTTTTGTCTTGAAACTAAGAGAAAGTTTAACCAAGTCGCTTAAGATTACATTCAAAAAGATTGTAAAATCCATATTGAGGTGCCGGAAAACTATTAATTCACCGAACAATTCTTTTTGAAAGAAGTAACTTTGCAAAGAATGATTTTACACACGCCATTAGCCAGCACAGTTGGAGCAGATGACAACACTGAACAACATTCATCCCTACTATTGGTTGAGAAATTCAAAAGTTTTCCCTTAAATTTAAGTTATAAAACACATGGTTAACGCTTCATCGTGTAATGTCGAGCCGGGGGAGGACGTCGATCAGTGGCCATCTCCCATGCCCAAAAAGGCTTCTTTTGTCTCGACCAATGATCACTAAAGCGTAAACAAAAATTCAATTTAAGTTGAGTTGAAAATATACGACGTTGAGCTTGAAATTTGACGCGGTGACTGGCGAAATGCGGCGAATGACAGAGTATCGCGAGTGCAAAATTGGCATCTCAGTCAAATGTAGAGTACTGGTTGAGGCATTAAGAGCGACTTTTTCTGCCAGGTGATCTGTGACGTCACTGCGGGGGCCTGGGGAAAGAAATTTTAATGCCGTATCCCATAAACCAAGCTGACGGGAACAGATTGAATTGAATTGAATTGGTGCGCACGTTGGTTTATGGGATACGGCATTAAAATTTCTTTCCCCAGGCCTCCGCAATGACATCACAGATCACCTGGTGGAGACCGAGTGAGAGGTGGCACATGATGGAAAAAATGCCTATCCTCATATTTCGTACAGAGATACCTTATAGTGAGTCAATAAATGTGGTGAAATACTTTATTCCTTTCCAGAAAATTCTCAAAAACTGAAACGGGGGGCCGCCGCCATAATATGACCAAAATAAAAGCGACAAGTAAGGGTACAAGAAGTTTTCTCATCAAAAGCGCAGAAGGAACTTAGGGTTTTTTAAATTTCAATGTGTACGACGTAGGAGGTATTGACAAATGATTTAAGCCCAAAAACAGGATTATAACGGTTATTTTGAATTTCCGGCAAATTTTTAAAAATCGCTAATATTTCATTGTTTTAAAATCCAATTTCGGAGCAGATTTTCAAGAAAAATTTTACCCATGCGGTATAACTCAGAATGACTTGAAATTAATTTTCCTGTTAAGTGCAAATGGCCTTCTTTCCAAAAATGCAAAAATTTATCAAGGGCTTTTATTCACTGCTAGGAAAAAGTCCGCTAAACTTCACGCATTGACTTGTCAACAAACGAAAGTTATCAAATTACGCTCTTCGTTATCAAAGCCAAGATTTCACACAAATCTTAGCCTTAACCACTGTTTTAGATCTAAAATACAGTACAGTAAGCTTACCTTGTTGAGCCAGCGGTGGAAAATTGGTTTTTCTCACTATTTTCATTTCAAATTGCCATCTCCACGTGAACAAACGGCACAGATTCTTGGTGGCTTTCCAGTGAACATTGCCTTACTGGACATTTTTAACCATATTTGAGCTTTTACTCGTTAATACCCAACACGTTGACTAGATTCAGCTAAAAAGTACGACAATGAGATTATTAGAGTTGAAGTAGAATGAATTTTGAACTCCCGAGCGACTTAAAGTTGCAGCTCGTTTTGATGTTTGTCACGCAATGAGACACAGGACTCCCAATAATGCTATCGTATACACAAACGCGTTTAAGAATTCCTTTCCCTGCTTACAGTTTGAAATTCTTGCAAAAAAAAAAAAGTAAAAGCATCTGGTATTTTCTTGGAAAGCCAAAGTCGAAATCGGATCTGTAATCGGATCTTGACGAACGTTTCGCAAATCGTTCACGAGACGGTCTGGCGATGCTTTTTCTTCTTTACTGTTTGACGAATTATGTGATGACACCGTGGAGAATTTTGAGATCGGCGAGTCGAGTAGTGACGACAGATCCTAGCGCTAGTGGGACATAAACAGTGAAAAGAGCGTGTAAGAGTTGAAAATTGAGCATAGGTTGCCGTACTCAGTACAGCTTGCACACCGCGTTCGTATTATGTCGAGCCGACTTGCGGCGTTCCTGGAAGCTGGCTTGAACTGGGTGGAAGACCTCCAATGCTGCTTCGAATACCTCTGGCACGTGTTTTAGGATTCTGGGACGTGTTTTGGATTCTGGCACGTGTTTTGGGATTCTGGGACGTGTTTTGTACCTACGAGCCACCGTAGGCTTAAGGTAGGTTATTGTTGACAGTCCATCAATCATCTCCGCCTACTCGGTAATTTTACACTGTTCGGTGTTAACCTGCAAAGACATTACACTGATTGCAGCGTTCAGTTCAGAGCAAAAATGGCTACGAACTATCCCTATCCATGGCAATTTTCGCCGTGTTCTACTTTTAACATGTATCCTTCGCGCCTTGCCTAGTCCCTGTACGGCGTTTTCCCAGTCCCTCTCGGTCAATTCATTTCGGTGACATATCCGAGGCGAACGGAACACGTGACCCAAAACGCTTTGGCCGCGCGGAATAATGAGGCCTAGGGACTAGGCAACTTCGCGCCCTGACTCACTAGCATCTTCGGAGCCTTCTGAAAGTCCTTCATCTACGGCCACATGGCAATTTTCGACACGTTCTTCTTTTAACATGTATCCTTCGCGCCCTGACTCGCCAGTATCTTCGGAGTCTAGTGAAAGTTCTTCATCTACGGCCAAGAAAAGAAAGAGAACACCGTGGTCTGAAGCTGAGGAAAAGATTTTAATCGATCTCTGCAAGGGATCCAGAGCGGCACTGAAAGGAAACGGCAGCTCCCAAAAATGGAATGAAATTGCGCGGGATCTGAACAGGTTGAGCGAAGAAGTAAACTCCTGTTCATCATTTAAAACGGGAACGCAGTGCAGAGATAAATGGCACAATTTACATAACTCCTTCAAGAAAGCTAAAGATTCGTCAACTAAAACTGGGAGAGACACCACAAAAATGAAATCTTTTAAGCACTTCGACCAAATGAACAGCTTCATGGCCGATAAACACGAAATCGCAATGCCTTTTGTCAGGAATTCAAGCCGCGACTCCAGCACATTCAGTGCAAGTGAGCAGGAGGTATGCTCCCCGTTGCACTCAGAAGAACAAGAGAACGAGGGAGATGGATCAGAAGTTCCTAGAAAAAAAGGAAAAGTGAGGAAAGGAAAGTCACCTAAGAAGGTCAAGGGAAATTTGAAAGATGACAAAGACGAGCGCTGGTATGCACTTTTTGACAAGCAAACAAAAGTTTTGGAGGCTAGTCAGAAAAACCAGGAAAGTTATTTTACATTTTTGTCAGAGTCTGAAACCAGAGGACCTCAGTTAATGATCACTGCCATTAGAGAACTTGGCACAGTTCTTGGTGGTATTAAAAATGAAGAAAAAGTGAAGGCTGGAGTTGAAATTTCAGATGAGGAAGACTGAACACTGTGTGTGAAAAGTTCTTTAATAGGTAAACACATTATGAAACATTTTGGTTTTACACATGACTTTAATATAAACTTACATTTTCATTTTTCAAGTTAATATTTCAAGTTACAAAGTTGTGAAATGGAACACTTAGAACGTCTTGCTTTTTGTCTTTGTCACGTTCTTGGCATTTTAAGTAAGGTGGCGTGACAAAAGAAAGAATACGTTCAAACAACAAATCTGAACTTTAACTTGTTGATTTTTGGGCGAAAGGGCAAACATTTGTAACCATTCTAGAACTCATTCTAAAGTTGCATGACTTTCCTAACTACCCCCGCGGTTCGGGGGCCGGGATTTCATTGACTGATGCATCAGTATATTTAGATTAAAAAATGAATTCATCTTCATGATATCACCCATAAAATTGTGCCGGCAAACAATATTTAAAATAAATAGCCTGAGAGAACAGCCGGCATTTCACTACGTCACTGATGGTTTCCTCGCAAGTGACGTCTGAGAAACGAGCGCAGAAATTCCATACTGATGACGTATCACCACCCAGATTTGGGTAGTGCTTCTGATTGGTTGAAGCAAATTTTCCACGCCGTACGACCAATCAGAGGCACTACCCAGATCTAGGTAATGACGCGTCATCAGTATGGAATTTATGCGCTCGTTTCAGTCAGAAGTACCATGATTTCGCTGGGAAACCAGTTGTGGCTTCGCAAAATGTCGTCTACTTTCACAGGTCTGACCCTGAACAGTGGAACGTAGATATGACGAAGCCCTCGGTATAACGGAATGATATAGGCGAATCTTTGTTTTTTTTAATTTACACTATTAACATATACGCTTTTTGATGGCTGATATATTTCCTTCAATATTGCTTGCAAAGAGCTGAAAATTGTACAAATTGCTCAAATTAATCAGCTCTTTTGACTTTTACATTTAGTTCGTATACACGGCCACGGCTTCTATGAGTTAAGCCGTATGCTAATGAGGAAAAATGTAAACAATGACGTCAGCAAAGATTCGCCTATTTGTAACTCCAGTAATAGTAAAATATATGGAAAGGAACCTCCAGTATAGCGAATGCATTTTATCGGTCCCTTGGCCCTTTGTTGTATCGAGTTTCCACTGGAGAAGTCTTTTTAACAATTGTTTTAATACTTAGTATGAGGAGCCACTAATGTTGAATAAAAACACCTTCAATTTACTTTATATAGTTTTTGATAGATATATAGATCTTTCTTTTACCTGGCACCACTACTTATCCGTTGCATCTCAAAATGTCATTATTTATTAATGTCACAGAGCAATTTCATTGCGGGCTGTTCTTGATCTTTCTTTAAGATGTCTTGTGTTATCAAACTTATGGCCTGATCCAGGTTATCTGACTCAAAAAATCTCATTCCGTGTTCACGAGCATACAGTTGTCCTCTTTCCCTAGTGACTGTTCTTAACTCTTCGCACCAGCAGCGCGACTTGTTGGCAAACAGTAGCTTTTGAAAGTCTTTTTCGCTGGCGTTCTGTTCGATGATGCTTAACCAATCACTGATGCGGTTAAAAGATGCGTTATCTGTGATGTCATACACGAGGATAAAGCCAAGTGTGCCGTGGTAGCTAGTAACTAGAGGTCAAGGCCTGTGAGCTAAATTTAAAAAGTATTTTTCGAGTTACATTTACGCGCCAGAGTGGAACCGGTAGTAATAGAGTCATAAGGGACGGACCATTAGAAAACTTATGGGGGCGGTGGTGGTAGGAGGGGGGGGGGGGGGGGGGCGGGCGAAGTACAAAAAAAAATATCCGCGCAAGGGAAAATGAAATTAAAAAAATTCATGGACGCCAATTAACCCCAAAAATATTCATGCTACGGCCTAAAAAAATTCATACAAGGAATTTGATAACGAAAAAAAATTCCTGCGCCTCGAAAATTCCCCACCCGCTCCCCTCATAACTTTTCTAATGGCCCGTCCCTTATTAGAGACCTCAAGATCGAGGTTTTTCGGCATTTCTCGCGAACCGCAAACGTCAAGAAGTCACGTGACTAGTGTCATGCTGTCAGGTTTGCAGTTGTACGGCTAGATCACGCTCTAGAAGTAAGTGATTTACCACAAGGTTATTTGCACCCTAAAACATCACAACCCCACGTTGGAGAAGAAATACGACTTTTCAAAACTCTTTCGCTAATTAGTTATATTATTGAGCTATTTTTCATAGAACGTAACTTTGAAGACGATTTCTCAGCTAAAATAGAAGTGAATTTTAATACTGGAAATACATAGTTGTTCTGAAGAGACATTACGAGTACCAGCCGAGTAGTATAGCTGTGTTGTACTGATAAAAGTGGTATTATAAATTGGAGGGTATGAAATTACATAAGAGATCAAAGAAAAAGAAAGCTGAACTTCATCATTTCATCATGATAATACGAATTATTACCCCACAGTATAGCGGAACCATACGTTAAATAAGGATATATGAAAGAGTTCTCGAGGGTTTCTTTAGACAATAAAGGAGGTTCTCAATGGGGTAGTAGCTTTTACACCGACGGTTTAAGGGTTGCTATAGTTTGGCATACTTCCTCACTTGAGTCCATATAAAAAAACCTTTTGTTAAAAAGATCTGTGACATTTTTGTAATGCTTGATTTGTTTTTCCATACAGCGACTATCCCATAACCAATCATAGTTTTCGAAATTGAATAAGTTGACATGAATGTTAGTTTGATTATATTCCTTGCATAGATCGCCACAGAGTTTTATTCCAAAAGAATAACATAAGCCTTCAACCAATGTGTCATTGACAAAACGTGCCGTTGGTTCTACTGCATCCATATATTTTCCATTGAGCATGAAGTGGCGTACGTGTATCGAAGAGCGCGGATGTGGAATCTTTTCCTCTGGTTTGACTTCAGTGAAGAAATAGTCGTACGGTACTGAGGCGTTTAATGGACGAGTCGGTTTGACATACTGCAAATGCCATGCGTATTCATTTCTGTGGTTGTACCACATGTAGTTGCACATTGTACTATAATGGCAGTAACATGACCAATGAATATTAAGTTTCTGTGTTGTTTCAGTAACAACTTGTTTAAAGTCTTTACCATGCAATTTAGCCACATACTGACGAAATTCTCTGATATGTGCCGTTTTGAATGTCACGGGGAAATAATGCATACACTGCATGACTTGCTTTCGACGAAGTATATAGGCAGCACTTTCAATCCAACAAGGAATTCTAGGGTCTCCGATTCTTCCCGTTACCACAGGCTTCCCATCTTCCAGAATTAAGTTTGGCGTAACTGCTGTCGTGAATAGTGTGTCTACATCAACGAGACCAACATACGTGGCATTAGTACATAGATCAGCATGCATCATGTCCATGTACATCCGCATTTTCCCCCAGTGATGAATCATCTCTTGAGGATATGGTTTCATGTAACAAACTCGTAAATCTAGCTTTTTATTCTGCGTTGTCTCATTCAGCGTGGAACCGTGTTTTCTGTCTTCTTCACTTTCTTTATCTAAGACAACAACAACTTTTGAATTCTTCGGCCAAAATAATGACATACTTCGGAAGATCCAACTTTCAGCTTGAAGAGGAAACTTTTTAATTGACGAAGTATATCGTAGATAAACATCAAACTCATCTAAGGGGCTTTTAGACTTCTTGGCTGGCTCCGTTGGTTCTTCAACAGTTGATTTTCTCACTCTAGTGGAAATGTTAGCTGAAAAGATGAGTCGGGGATATAACGATGTGCATACAATATATAACGATACCACGGAAAGCAATGTTAAAACAACAAATGCTTTCCTTAAACATGGAGCTCCCATTTTACGGACATTCAAGGGCAATATATGCATTTTTATAAAACACAAGCGTCAAACGGCAGATTTATTTAAATAGTTTCTTTGAATGTAAGGGGCATAAATAATTTTCAAAAAAGAAGAACTATGTTCACCTGGTGCCGAAAAAGAAAAGCTGACGTAATATTCCTGCAAGAAACGCATTCAAAAGAGGTTTCAGAAAAACAATGGGCAAATGAATGGGGTGGTAAAGCATTTTTCTCACATGGTAGTCCAAATTCATGTGGGGTTGCGATATTGATTAGAAATAATTTTAATTGTGCAATCCAAAAATCCATTGTTGATCCCCAGGGAAGATTTATTATTTTGAAGGCAGACATTCAGGATAAAGTGTACACTTTAGTTAATATTTATGCGCCAAACAAAGACAAAGTCAGCGGCAAATTTTATAAAAACCTACATAGAGCGCTACAGACAGAAGACTTAGATTGTGAAGAAAATATAATCATTGGAGGGGATTTTAACTGTCCTCTAGACCCTAAGCTGGATAAGAAAGGTGGCGTTATGGTTCCTAGAAAAGTGGTTATAGATAATATTGAATGTTTACAAAATGAATTGGACCTTGTCGACGTCTGGAGAATTAAAAATCCACAATCTAGAAGTTACACTTGGAGCCAAAAATCTCCACCAATTTTCTGTCGTTTAGATTACTGGCTGATATCAAACAACTTACGGGATTTTGTAAATACAACCGATATCATTCCAGCTATAAAAACGGATCATGCAGCAATTGAGTTAAATCTAACCGATTCCAATCAAAACTTAAAGGGGCCCGGCTTCTGGAAAATGAATGTCTCTCTTCTCGAAGATCCAAATTATCTGGAAGAATTAAAACAAAATATTCCACTTTGGAAAACAACAGGAAGTGATAATTTATTGGACAAAAGGTGCATCTGGGATTGGCTTAAGTATATTATTCGGAACCATGCTATTTTGTTCTCGAAAAAGAAAGCCAAAGAACGATCGGCTATGGAAAAAAACTTACAACAAGTATACGAAGAAGCAACCAAAAAATTCGAACAGGACCCTTCCGACTCTAACCTAAATACTCTAAATGAAGTTACTATGAGTTACTATGAGGAAAAAACAAGAGGTGTAATTATTCGCGCAAGGGCACGATGGCACGAGCATGGCGAGAGAAGTACAAAATATTTTCTAAATTAGAAAAGCATAATCACGTCAAAAAACATATAAGAAAACTGCTAATAAGTGGTTCCATTACATCTGATCCTTTTGGGATACTGAACGAACAAAAACGCTTTTACCATAGCTTGTACAAATCAAACGTAACAGATGAGGATAGGGAAAATGGAAACGAATTTTTAAGTAATTTGAATATACCAAGATTATCAGAAGAACGAAAACAATCTTGTGAGGGAGAAATATTTGTTGGAGAAATTACAGCCATCCTTAACAGTTTTGAGAATAACAAATCTCCTGGTAATGATGAAATGCCAATAGAATTTTACAAAAGTTGCTGGGAATTAATTAGTGATCCATTTATGGAGTGTGTGAGAGAGTGTTTTAACCATGGTGAAATGTCAAGCTCTCAAAGAAAAGCAATCATAACTCTTATAGAAAAGCAACATAAAGATCGAACTCTCATTGAAAATTGGAGGCCAATCTCTCTTATTAACGTGGATGCAAAAATCATCTCAAAAGTAATTTGCTTTAAGATTAAAGAAAGTTCTACCAGCCTATCACTATCAAATGAAATATTTTGCTGTCATTTTGTTTTGTTCTTGTACTGGAACAGCCTTCTGTTTGCTGTGCAAACAGTTACGAACGACGAACCAGAATGCTGAAGTTTCAATTTCTGACGATCGAGGAATTGCGTGAATAAGTTGAAATTTAGGATGAGAAAGACTCAGGGGCACCCAACGAGAGTATAGTTCAAAACCACTTAAACATAGCATTGTTGAACGTATTTTAGTATTTAAACGGTAGATATAGGCATATTTTTATCCCCTAAACATTTTTCATCTGTTCGGATTTCCTAGCTGAAAGTCTAGTGATCCGAAAATTATAGGGATCAAAACTTACCTTTTCGAAAATTTCAGACAGAAAAAAGGTTCCCGAAAATTCTAGGTGATCTTTTTAGGGTAAAAATCCGTTAAAAATGGACAGTTGTACCATTTTTTAGATGTTCGAAAATCCTAGGAGAGGCAGGCAAGCAAAAAATTTTGCAATAAATGTTCCGAAAATTCTAGATCTCAAATCGTCTTCCGAACAGATATTCTCCGAAAATTGACGTTGGGTGCCCCTGAAGACTGAACACGGGCATGAACAGATTTACATCTATTCACTTTATGTAAACACAAGGACTATTCTATTGTTCGCTTTTGTTGTCGCATTGTTATTTGCGGGCGTGATAGGCTGGATGGGCAGTTAGGAAAGTCATGAAACATTTTAGGGGGTGTTTACATGACACCTGGGCGACTTTCGCGCCGCGACGAGTTCACTCCGGTTCCCTCTCATGGCTCTACATTTGTTTACATGATACCACCACAAAAAGTCATGCCGGCGCGAGTCGCCTCGGCGTGAGTTCACTCCGGTTGTCGCACCGGGGCGAGAATTTCACTCCAGTACGAAATCTCGCAACGGTATCATGTAAACACGAAACGACCACCCGTTTCGGTGTGAAATCGGTCTAATGTTCGCGATTTTGAATCATACGTGCATTTTATCAAAATGAAGTGTACCTTCAAATAACGAGATCATATGTGAAATAACCCAGTCATCATGTAAACGCGATACGAAATCAAAAAGTCATGTCGGTATGAAACTCGCGCCGGTGCGAGTTTTCTCATGTAAACACTCCCTGAGTTCTAGAATGGTTACAAATGTTTGTTTGTTTGCCCTTTCGCCCAAAAATCAACAAGCTAAAGTTCAGATTTGTTGTTTGAACGTATTCTTTCTTTTGTCACGCCACCTTACTTAAAATGCCAAGAACGTGACGAAGACAAAAAGCAAGAAGTTCTAAGTGTTCCATTTCACAACTTTGCAACTTGAAATATTAACTTGAAAAATGAAAATGTAAGTTTACATTGAAGTCATGTGTAAAACCAAATTTCCATTCTGGACTTTTTATGTAGCTGTTTCACATGTAAGAATTGCATCCTATCCTGACAAAAATTCCGTGAGGACTCGTCTGATCTCCTGCCCTCCAACATCGTCCTGTCTTCCGTCTTCATCATCATCATCGCTATCATCATCTTCATCAGAATTATCGAGATCATCTCCCATAATAATACAGAAATTGTGCAAAACGCAACAGGCGAGCGCATTAAATGCAACTCTCTCTGTATCGTCCTCTAGCTCCTTCAAAATGCATCGCCAACGCGTCTTTAACTTTCCCAACGCTCTTTCCACGACAACGCGTAATTTCGTAAGCACCCTGTTGAACCTTTCTTGCGCTGGGGTCAAGCGTCCACCTTGAAAGGCTGTCACAAGGAACGGACTTAAGGGGTAGGCAGGGTCACCAACCAAATAGGGTCGGACATTAACGTGGTTAATAACCATTGTCCCCCCCCCCCCCCCCCCCCATTATGTCACCCGCAATGATTCGTCTATGAAGTTCACTTCTTCGAAAAACTCTCGCATCATGAACGCTTCCTGGGTAGCCCACGCTAACATCTAAAAATCTGCACTCTGAATCAGTTACTGCTTGGAGAACAAGAGAATAACATTGCTTACGGTTATATGCCTCATGTTCTTCTTTCGGGGCTTTGATTTTTATGTGAGTTCCATAAATGACCCCGGCAACTTGAGGAAGGTCATGTTTAACTCAAATTTTTGCATTACTCGGTCTAATTCCCGTCCGTTAAGAGGAAAAGAGATGTAATTCTCTCTTATCTGAAACAAAGCTTGAACGAATTCGTGAACTATGTTCAGGGCTGTGCATTTTCCGACACCAAATGTAACAGCTGCGGAACGATAACTTTCTCCCGTTCCAAGGCGCCACAAGGCAATTGCCACGCGCTTCTCTATCGGTATGGCCTCCCGAAACGAGTGTCCCTTTTCGCCAAAAATGGCTGTAAAACGCTACAAAGTTCCCTGAAGGAATCAAGATTCATTCTGAAGTGGTCTTTCCAGAAACAGTGCATCGAAGGATTCCTATTTATTTCCTCAAACCAGAGTTGGTTTCTTGGGGGGTGTTTACATGACACCGGGGCGACTTTCGCGCCGCGACGAGTTCACTCCGGTTCCCTCTCATGGCTCTACATTTGTTTACATGATACCACCACAAAAAGTCATGCCGGCGCGAGTCGCCCCGGCGTGAGTTCACTCCGGTTGTCGCGCCGGGGCGAGAATTTCACTCCAGTACGAAATCTCGCAAAGGTATCATGTAAACACGAAACGACCACCCGTTTTGGTGTGAAATCGGTCTAATGTTCGCGATTTTGAATCATACGTGCGTTTTATCAACATGAAGTGTACCTTCAAATAACGAGATCATATGTGAAATAACCCAGTCATCATGTAAACGCGATACGAAATCAAAAAGTCATGTCGGTATGAAACTCGCTCCGGTGCGAGTTTTCCCATGTAAACACCCCCTTGGATAAACCCACACATGCGGTCGATTTCGACGGCGTTGAATACCCTCCTCTCGTCTTTGCAAAATTAGGAGCATGTTACACAGAGCTGCATTGGAAATCTGCGAAGACTGTATCACATAATACAAGGACCGTCTTAGCCGAGATTGCGTTCTAATTAGTAGAGTAAAAAGGAGAAGAAAAGTTGAGCAAATAATAAGATCTGGCACGTCCGGCATCTTGAACAGCTGAGCGAAGCAGTCGAAGCATACAGTGCTGTTTACATCACAACATTCGACGTTACGTCATATTTCGTAACCCCTGTGAGTGCGGCCGCTGAAAACAATTAACGGCGTTAATTTTTTTTAACCACGGTAAGTCTGGAGCAATTTTTAACCGGGTTACTTTTAAAATAACCTGGTTTACTCGTTAAGTGCGGCCGCAGCCAGTAAAAAACAATGTAAACACATTTCATGGCAATGAAAGAACATATGCGATAGAAAGTCGACACAACTCCTCCGCGAAATAGGACGCAAAACATAAGCTTATGTTTTCTTATCTGCTGTTATTTTAAAGCTAATGCTCAAAATCACATCCATTTCCCCCCGTGATCTTGGGGAGTCCTTATAAAGAAGAAGAAGAAGAAGAAGAAGAAGAAGTGCCTTTGTTTACCATACATTCATTCATACACATAACCTACTACATTACTACAAGGTAGGAGATCAAGCCAGCGTCGAAGTTGAATGAGTAGAAGAGCAAATGCTCATCTTCTCGTCAAGTTTAACGCCTGGACGAGTCAAAGGCTCTTGAATCGTACTAATCTGAAAGATTCCTGCGTGTCTTAAATTTGGTGAGACCTCTATCCTCTGACCGTGCTGTAGCGCACGACCGAGTTGTACTCAAACAATGCTAAGTCGTGTATTTCGTAGGTGAGTTATAAAAACTGCCGGAAGTCAAAGATGTGAACAACACGTCGTAAATTGCAAAACAACCTTGATATCTGCAAGTTAAAAGTTGTGTGAATAGATCGATAAGTGGTTTGTTTGACAAACAAGTTGTACATATTTTGTTAGAAGTCAAGTAAATGAAGCTGAAAGTCGTAGACCTAACAGCAAAGTTGTAAATGTATTGTAGGAAGTTATCTTCGACAAGGATAAGTTGTGTATAAATTCACACAAGTATTTTTGTCCCCTATGGCGCGTCATAGTATTGGATTACGTCCTTGTAATACGTACTGTAGTTGATTTGACACCCTCTATTAAGCGGACACTTGGGAAGATCCCGATGGTGTCCGCGTAAGGTGGCTGAACACAGTTTTGCGGGCGGTCAGCGGTAACTCGCGTGACGGCGAGTGTTTTAACTCAGACAAACAAACATGGCGGCGAAAAAGTAATGATAAAAAGAAGACGATTTCTCAAAATCTACTCATTAAAATTTTGTGATATTTGGAGGAATTTTTACTTTTATCGTATTTTAGATAACGAGAACTTTAAAATGGAAGTTGAACAGACGATTTTTGTGACACATTTAATAATTACAGTACAATTATATTATTGATTATCTAACAACACCTCTGTTAAAATTTGATCAAATAAGTTTCAAATGGTTGATTAATTATAGTAAGCTATGTGCAAGTTTATAGGAAAATCTAATGAGTGAATTTTCTGTAAACTGAGCAAAAGTGAAATTTTAAGGTTATATTCAATCGTTCATGTTGCCATGGAAACTACGAAAATGTCAAATTTTACCTGTCAATCAAAATCTTTCATCAGTATATTTTTCATATGCCAAGTTTCAGCTTGTGAGCTGCGACCCTTCTCTTGCTATAATTTGGCAAATGACATATACTCACAAACTGCCAAAACTGTGTTCAGCCACCTTAAATAGAGGTTTCACTGTAATACGATATTTACTAACTCCGTTTTCTTTTCAACCCAATCGCACTTTACAACAATTGTTCGACAAGAGAACTACAATACCGCAATGATGGTAAAATCTTGAAATAATTGTTAGAAGATATTACATCCATAATAAGTGCTTTAAAAATATGTTTAATTTGATAGTAAGGTTATCCGGCTAATTCCCCATTCACACCAATTAAACAGGGTTAAAAAAGAAAAATGAAAAACCGTGACAAAAAACTATCAAAACTAGAACACAGGCTTTTACACAGAATTCAAATTAAATTTTACAGGTTACATAATTTTACAGGTTACATATTTGTACTACATTCACTAAAGAACAGTAATCAGCATTTAAAAAGAAAGCAATTTTAAACTATGTTTAACTAAACAGCTTTTAAAAATGTTCAAGCTTTGGTGTGAATAGGGTTTAACTCTACAAGAACCAAAAGCTTTAATTATAAATGTATTCAAATTAAAAGTCACATGCCCGTTAAAACTCTTGTGGCGCGTGTTTTTATTTAAAATCATTTAAGAGATAAGGTATATATATTGACAATTGTACGTACACTGTTTCGCGGGTTATACATTTCTATAACTATCGTGTAGCTTTTAGATTTATTGACCAGCTCAATGTAGTAGGTCGTATTCCTTTATGATGAATGCCCGTTGCCAGTGACGAGCGCTGTTTAGCCTGCCAATCAGGCGACTTTGTTTGTGTGTTTTTCTCTGCGCTGTTGTTTCGTAAAGTGAGGGGTAAAAACGAGAAACCAATGGGGGAGGGGTGTTTGACCTCGCTTCAGCTTTCGCGCGGCTGCATCGTACGTTTATTTTACGAATTACAAGTGAAGAACACACCCCAAATAACCCGCCAGCTATGCGTATTTCGTCTACGGGCTGTTGTTCAATACAGTACCCATTCTTTTCCCCAGAGCTGCGATTCTTTTGACCAGCGCCACGGATCAATAGCTCTGACTGGCTCAAGGACGAAGCGTAAGCGCCGTAGCTGCCATGTTTTTGTGTGGGGAATTACAATCTCGTCTCCAGAGTCGGCGTTGGGAATGAGATTGTAACTGTTAGTAACGCAATCTCGTCACCCGAACCCTCGGATCTTATGGCTCCGCATGCTTGCGCAATAGAGAAGAGCTCTGGGGTCGACTGAGAATGTTAGCAACGGTAATTGCTCACATTTCTGAGGCTGCGCAGAAAGCCAATCACACTAGACTTTCTGTTCAGGAACCAGCCAGACTTCTTGAACAGTGGCACTCCCCAAAGGGGTGACAGCTCTAAGGACGAGAATAAAGGCGCCATTTAAACAGACGTACATTTTGTTAATTGCTCCGCTTCCCAGGGCCAAATTTAGCATTGTTACTTGTACGGTCAAATTCCGGCTTTGGACGTGTTTAAATCCTTCTTTTTCCGCGGTTCGGGGGCCGGGATTTCATTGACTGCTGCATCAGTATATTTAGATTAAAAAATGAATTCATCTTCATGATATCACCCATAAAATTGTGCCGGCAAACAATATTTAAAATAAATAGCCTGAGAGAACAGCCGGCATTTCACTACGTCACTGATGGTTTCCTCGCAAGTGACGTCTGAGAAACGAGCGCAGAAATTCCATACTGATGACGTATCACCACCCAGATTTGGGTAGTGCTTCTGATTGGTTGAAGCAAATTTTCCACGCCGTACGACCAATCAGAGGCACTACCCAGATCTGGGTAATGACGCGTCATCAGTATGGAATTTATGCGCTCGTTTCAGTCATAAGTCCCATGATTTCGCTGGGAAACCAGTTGTGGCTTCGCAAAATGTCGTCTACTTTCACAGGTCTCACCCTGAACAGTGGAACGTAGATATGACGAAGCCCTCGGTATAACGGAACGATATAGGCGAATCTTTGTTTTTTTTACTTTACACTATTTGGCTCATTAACATATACGCTTTTTGATGGCTGATATATTTCCTTCAATATTGCTTGCAAAGAGCTGAAAATATTGCTTGCACTACTACTGATATATTTCCTTCAGTATTGCTGGCACTACTACTTATCCGTTGCATCTCAAAATGTCATTATTTATTAATGTCACAGAGCAGTTTCATTGCGGGCTGTTCTTGATCTTTCTTTAAGATGTCTTGTGTTATCAAACTTATGGCCTGATCCAGGTTATCCGACTCAAAAAATCTCATTCCGTGTTCACGAGCATACAGTTGTCCTCTTTCCCTAGTGACTGTTCTTAACTCTTCGCACCAGCAGCGCGACTTGTTGGCAAACAGTAGCTTTTGAAAGTCTTTTTCGCTGGCGTTCTGTTCGATGACGCTTAACCAATCACTGATCCGGTTAAAAGATGCGTCATCTGTGATGTCATACACGAGGATAAAGCCAAGTGTGCCGTGGTAGTAACTAGAGGTCAAGGCCTGAGAGCTAAATTTAAAAAGTATTTTTCGAGTTACATCATACGCGCCAGAGTGGAACCCGTAGTAATAGAGTCATTAGGGACGGACCATTAGAAAACTTATGGGGGGGGGGGGGGGGGCGAAGTACAAAACAATATTCGCGCAAGGGAAAATGAAATTAAAAAAATTCATGGACGCCAATTAACCCTAAAAAATATTCATGCTACGCCCTAAAACAAATTCATACAAGGAATTTGATAACGAAAAAAAATTCCTGCGGCTCGAAAATTCCCCACCCCCCCCCCCCCCCCCCCATAACTTTTCATAATGGTCCGTCCCTTATTAGAGACCTTAAGATCGAGGTTTTTCGGCATTTCCCGCGAACCGCAAACGTCAAGAAGTCACGTGACTAGTGTCTTTTTGTCAGGTTGCAGTTTGAGGTTCACGTTTGTACGGCTAGATCACGCTCCAGAAGTAAGTGACTTACCACAAGGTTTTTTGCACCCCAAAACATCACAATCCCACGTTTGAGAAGAAATACGACTTTTTAGAACTCTTTCGCTTAATAATTATTGAACTTCATAGAACGTAACTTTGAAGACGATTTCTCAGCTAAAATAGAAGAGAACGAATGAATAAAAACAAACATGGCAGCCGCGAGCTACCACCTGCGAATCTTAATTCCTAAATATGAGCAGACGGATAACGTGAAACCGCTAACCACAAACCGCAGTTTGCAGTTTGCGGTAGGATGGCCAAACCTCGATTTTGAGGTCTCTATTAACCCATTCGCCCCTGAACCGCCCGTAACCGCCCGTGCGGATCCACGTCCTTTCTACCCCTCGTGACATCATCAGTTTTAACGGTCAAGGCCAACATTGTCCGCTAACTTGTGTAGAGTGAAGAGATCTTTAAAACCATACCGGAATGAGCACAATTCAGTCAAGGACACCGGAGAAAGAGGCAAAAAGCCATGTAAGATTGACCTGGAAATCTCCATGAAAATCTTGATCCATTACCCACCTACCTTTCCTTTCACCTAATCCTAAGATCCTAAAAGCTTTCCTAAAACTCTTCCCACCAAAATGAAGCCTACTAAATGCCCAGCAAGAGAAAAAAATGAGGCAAGAAAAGCGAAAAGTAAAAGTCAAGACTGCTGTGTCACTTTTAAACCCAAAATGGGTTAAGACTCACCAAGAGTGGCTCTTGGAGTCACATTTACGGCAAACGGCAAACGTCCTATTCAAGTTGAGAATTTCTCAGAATAGAAACTAAGAAGATAAAAACAGCCCAGAACAATTCTTATGGATACAACAGGTGTGAAGCTACTTATTTTTGAGTAGAAGTAAAAAACAGTAAATGACAATTAAAGGGAAAACTTGGTCAAGTGATGCAAATTCACGTTTGCCGTTTGGCGTAAACGTGATTCTTACTCTCTAAGGATTTATTTCCACTGTCGCGTAAATAGAGGCAATCAGTATGAAAGGCCACGCGTAAACCTGAAAATTGAGTGAAGTTCAACTTCTACGTTTACGCGTGAACTTCCATACATTTGTCTCCATTTTATTTACGCGCGTAGAATTTACGAGCGTACGGATTTGAGTACGCGCCATGATTGGCCTGTTTATAGAAGCCATTGTCGATTTACCAACTAGGATGAAAGGAAATTCGAAACGCACTTCCGGTAATTCGTTGAGTCCGTAGGGGACCCAAAACAAGAATATTGGCCGTGCTTTTTAGACGTTAGTAACCGAGGTTAAATTACGTCTACGGCGCAGGCAGGCTAGTAAACCCCCTATTGTGCGCCAAACGAACCAGCAAGTAAAGGAAGCTGTAGCCTGTTCCAAGTTTTCAAATGTTGGGAGAGGCGCGAAGTAAAATCGTCTCCCCCTCAAAAAAACTTGAAAACGAGGAAGGGGAGAGAGAACAGGGAGGGAACATTGTTCCTTGAGGACGGGGGAGAGCGGCGAAGCCTTCGCCGCTCTCCCCCGTCCTCCCCTTTTTAATTCACGACGCTCCTAACTTTTTTCTGTGCCTCCTGTTAATTTCTTAGCCAATATCATTCTTAGGACACTTGTTTATAATTTTGTATTGTCAGTGATCTAATTTTAACTTTTACTCTGTATACCGCACGACCCGACCTGACAGGGTGCATCAATTAATTTTGAATTCTTATCGTTTTTAAATAAAGGATGTGATGCTGATGATGATGCTGATGATGATGATGACATTATAAAGAAATGACATGATTATTACGCCAGAGTCACGTTCGTTTTCTTAAATTGACCTTGGGTGACCTGTGTTAAAAATCGCCATTGCGCAATCTAGTTCGTCCTCTCTTGCCCCAGTCCACCCTCAAGCTCGTTGGCTAGATGTTCAGCGATAACATTAGGAAATAAACATTTGGTAGACTTACCTTTCTTGACCTGTTATGTTCCATATTTGTAGTTTGATCTTCTTTCTCTCTGGAAATTGTAAAAGCGAACTCAGAAATGCCAGACATGCATGAGGTGTCATTAATCCTTACATGTAAACTAAACACGCAACTCGAACACATCCGCTATCGATCCGACTTCCCGCCCGTCTGATTAACAACTGTTGTTTTGTTGTACTGCCGTTTCCTCATAACCGGGCAATTGGTCATTCGAACTGATAAAAATACAAATAAAACTACAAGTAGAGCACAAATAGTTGCCTGAATTACCGAGTTGTTTGCAAATAATTGTCAAAGGTATTAAAAAGGCACAAATTGTGTCGCAGCTCCATCTATTTGTACTTACCGATGTCTACGGTCTTTTTCAGAAATTCAACTCCAATATTTGGCGTCGAAGAGGGAGTCTCAGACGCTGAGGGATGTGGTAAAGCAGATCTTCCGACTTCTACATCTCCAACAAGCAGAATTTTAAAGAGCAAATGATAGTTCATTTCCATTTCTTGGTCTGTGCTCGTTCCTGTTCATTGAACCCGCGACAAATTATGATTAGTGTCAAGATAAACAGACAACCCACTGGCGGCGGCCGGATCCACGCGCTATATTGACAGTTATGTGCTAGTCAGTTGAACTTGAGAAAGTCACGACAGCTCGTTCTCCCTCTACCACTAGTTCTTCAGGAAGATTTTTTACGTTTTAAGAGTGTAATAAAAAATATCACAATGTAGACAATGAAATATTGTTTCTCGGTCAAGTAGACAAAAAGACTGAGAATTAACTAAGTCTTTTGTCTGGTGAACAAACGTCCGCGGCAGATGTACTTGTAAAATGTAAAATAAAAGCTAATTAGAATTTTTTGTATATCCTCGTTTAAGCCTATCTCTAGACCGGTTTTTAGTGATTATCCAGTTTATTATTGTGGACTCGACTTATGTTCTGCGAAACATGAAATAATTATAGGGGATTAACACAAATCAGTAAAGATAACAATTTTATTCAAATGCAAGAAACAAATTTGTAAGTCAGATCAAGTTACGCTTGTTGCTACTTCAGCTGCGGTTCGGAACGCCTTTGTCGTTCTTTATATTTTGATGGCAACCAGTGAACAGAGCAGCATGTAACAGGTGTTTAAAACAGGCCCTTTATGGCTATAATTTTCATTCCTTAGATTGATAGAGACCATATCATACCTAGGGGGGGGGGGGGGGGGGAGACTTCCTTATAAGAGAGACTTCACGTAACTATCAACTAGACGTGGAAATAGTCAAAAATGACCTGGCCTCAAACTCAGCCAGAATAAAGCCCTATGGGCCCTAGTTACAAAATCGTTGGTTTAAGTACGATCGAGTGAATTGTTGGTTTTCACATGACGTCACTAAAATTCAAACTAAAAAACTATCGATCCTACCGAGATTTTACTTTCACGATGCATTAGAGAAGCTGAAAACTAATTTTCATACAAATTTTCGCTTCAAAAGGATTCTTGGTTTTGTGATAGAGTACGCTTGAATTTCTAAGCTTTTGTGTGACGCGGCATTTACATGACGGCCAAGCTAGCTGTCATGTAAGTTTAAAAAAAATGACTTATTTTAGGAAATTTTGCTATCTGAACAGTTCATGTATTAGAAAAAAGTATTACTTTAATGTTTATGAGTTTCTCGAAGAATAAATTCACGCTTTTGTAGCAAAACTCGATAACAGATGTTTCTGCTGGTTTCCTTCCGCCATGTTGGAGCTCATCCGGATGAGCTCCAGCATGGCGTCTCCATACAAAGCTCTATAAATTTGGGTAAAACATTTCTTCGGATATCTCGTATACGAATTATTCCTTCGACCCAAATCTTGGCGAGGGTCTTTGTATATTTACCTCCTTTCATTTCCAAGATTCTGGACTTTATCTGTCGAATGGTTTTGATTTTTATTTTAATCTATTTTGAATGGCGTGACACTGAAAACCAGCAATAATATTTTTTTAACGAATTTTTTTCTTCCCGAGGCCTAAAATGGGCAAAAATCATGCAAAATTAGAGTCATATTCAGTAACTCGTACATCTTAAAATAAAGTTGCCTACTAAAACATAAGGACACTTCATATTTTTACTATCTTTCCTCTATAACTTTAACTGACTAGTTCGCGATTTAGTGAAAAAGAGGTTTCTTAAGAAATTTTCAAGTGTTGACTCAAAATCGCTCAATCAACCGTCAAAATTTAGCACTTTTTCACGAGCAAAAAAAGCGCATTGGTACATGGCTTTGAACACCAAGGCTTGTTTAATCTGAAAGAGCATTGTAAATTTTGGGGTAAATGAAATCACGAGCGCTGACAAAGCGAAGCAAATGTACATGTTACACTAAAAACGGGAGAAAAACGTGACCTCTGACCGAAGCACAACCAAATGCGAATTATGGTAGGCGCCAAACCTTTAATAGACGATATTCGTATTCCCCGACGGCCCTGGGACGAGAGACTTCACAGCATGATTGCGAGGCTAAAGCGGGGAACTTCTTGGCAAAAACACAAACAAACATAGGTTAGTCGCGGCTGAATCGCTGCAAAACGATAGAAATCAGCAAAAAACTGCAAGATTTCAAAGCTGAAACCTTACGGGTAAGCTAAAGGGATATCTGTTTCAAAAAACAAAACTGTGGGAAGAGCTGGTGGTACTAACAGCGAAATTTAAAAGCCACGAAGCCAAAAGAAGAAACAAGAAGTAATCAAGAAAATGGTATATTGTGCAAAATGTCAATACTCGAATCCTTTTTATAAAATTTTCTTCTTGTTATTATTCTTTTTCTCTTGTGTGAATCTGTAGTGTGGAGTTTAAACTGCTTAGTACTATCGTCTGTACCAAACGCTGTGGTCAACTGCGTGCACGTTTTTGTAGTCTCGCACGGTTTTTATCGAAGATAATGTGACTTAAATTTAAAAATAAACTTAACCTACTCATCTTTGTTCCAACCGATTTAACTTCCTTAAAATGCACATGGACTGTGTGCAGAACGCTAAGCCCCGTCCTTATGAGTAATTATCCACTGAATGAGTCGTTTGGTTTACTTCAAATACACATTCAAGATTTTGCATCCGCTCTGTTAGAAAATTTCAACTGTATAGTAGGTGTGATAACATCACTGCAACTTTATCGTAGGCTTTCGATAATTACGTCCATTTCAATAAAAGATATTCTTCAAAAAGTTTAAAGGACACTGAAAATTACAATTAAAATGGCTTCGGGGATTTTGAGAACATCTCTGTTTATATTAAATTATAAACTCGCTCACCAAGCACTCTTCTCGTCAATATAATTATGGTTAGGATCGCTGTTTTTCTTTGTAATAATGAGCAAATCTTCCTTTAGTTGTTTGAAATAATGATCTCTCAAGTATGTAAGCCCTTCGGAACTTTACAATGTTAAAAATTTTCCTTAAATTCGGCAAACTCAGCGGCAGTTTTCCCATACTTGTTTTTCCTCTTGGCGAGAAGTTACCCGCATGAGCCTCGCATTCATGATGAAGGCATACTCGTCCCAGGACTGTCGGGGAATACGAATATTGTTAAATAGACAATATTCGTATTCCCCGACAGTCCTGGGACGAGTATGCCTTCATCATGAATTCGGTAACTTCTCGAAACAGTATTGGTCCGAAATCTGTATAGATTTTTAAAATAAAGCTGAGTTAAAGTATTAAGTGTCAAAATGTCCACAAAGCGGTAAAAAATACAGCAAAAGTCACGAGTAATCGGTTCCGTTTTCTGAATTTTATGAAGCTATTTATGCCATTTAACGAATTAACAATTTTTAATCCAACGATACCCACCTGAGACTGTGTTAGTTAAAGAGTCCATAGAACTTCTCAGAAGATTCCTCGGAAAGACCTCCAGAAGGAAATGAATGAAGAATTTGAAATGGAACGAAACGAAATGGAAATCTGTAGTTTGCGAAATGGAAATCTGTAGTTTGCGAAATAGGAATCTGTAGTTTGCGAAATGGGAATCTGTAGTTTGCGAAATGGAAATCTGTAGTTTGCGAAATGGAAATCTGTAGTTTGCGAAATGAAAATCTGTAGTTTGCGAAATGGAAATCTGTAGTTTGCGAAATGAAAATCTGTAGTTTGCGAAATGGAAATCTGTAGTTTGCGAAACGTGGATATTCGGATATTCTAAACGGAACATTCCCTCCAAAAAAGCCGTTTCACCCTGAAAGTTCAGATTAAGCGGAATGCGTGACGTTTTCGTTGCCACGTATAAAGTTTAAATTAAGCTCAGGCGTTTTTGAGTGACGGACAGCAACCGGAAGCAAGACCTCTGCCCTTTTTATATGCCTTGACGCCACCACATTTGTATTGATTAGTGGCATTACTCTTATAGAGACGATCTGCCTGAAAATTTGCCCAAGAACTACTGCCCAACGATGCAAGAAGTCCACTTCCGGTGGCCGTTAAAACGCCTTATCTTAATCAGAAACGTCACGCGATATTCAAACGAACCGATAATATACATCATTGTGGCTTTTTTGTTTACTTTGGAAAATGGTGGTTTTAACGTTTTGTATAGATAAACAAATGCCGGAAAAAAAGTATTTCCAGCAGAATTTTTTGTTGTTTAAGAGCCAATGTAGGAAAATATCGAGAATCTCAAATCAGTTCTAAAAATTCGCATTTTGGCAAATACCACCCAAACAACCCTTTAGGTGAACTATTTCAAGAAATGATATTAAGAAATCCTCAAGCGCTTTACATTTTGAGAAATTTGGAAAAGTACAAAAATTCGATAAAAATACATTTTTTTATTCGCGAAATGCTGCAAATTTCAACAATTTTCAAGGAAGCAGTACAAGCGCGCAGAAGCTCCTATTGACTTGATGTTGCACATGCATTTACCAGTTACCCAAAACTTTAAGACTGCATAAAAATGCCTCGCAAAATAACTTTTGTAAGGCCTGTTTCAAACGTCGTGCTACTGCCGTGCTAAGCTGGCTCGACTGCAGCGCGACACTAGCACGACTTGGTTTCACACGTCGAATTTAATTCAGTCGAATAGAACGGCTGTTGCCCAAAACAAAACACAATAATAAAGAAACGGCTCAGCAAACTTTTAAATGTATTCTAATGCATTTGTAATTTATGAATTGAGTTCGGCACGGCGATAGCACGACGTTTGAAACGGGCCTAATATAGTTTTGAGCTTTCATTGTTTGCACCATAATTGTGTGCTGTTTTGGCGGTCGAAATAATGCCCAACTTTAACCGCAAAAAGTCGATTCTAGTATGTCTCAAATTTAAAATATGACTATACTATATGAAGGAGCTGTGATTCTTTGAACTAGACCTGAAGTTTCAGTTCTGCGAATTTAAACCCTTGCAAAAAATGAAATTTTAAATATAGCCCCTCGGGCCACCGTAAGCGACAAGAACGCCAAATGTAAACAAAGTGAAAAGCGTGTAAACAGAGGAGAAAATCACACCAAATTTATTTCTAGCCCACCAAAGTGCCAAGAAATGATGGAAAGTTCGGTATCTAAATGTGTATTGCTATCTGAAAAGCTACAAAGGCGAAATTGTCCGTCAAAAAAGAATTTTAAAAAAATCGTGAAAAACGGGCAACTGAGAATCGCGTCGGGTGAAATTCTGAACTCGGAAGTAAAAATGCTTCCGGCTATGGTAGCCAAATTGTAGCAAAATTCAAGAGAGAAAATATATGTCAAAATCAACAACTTGATACCTAATTCAACAAATATTTCTCAACATCAACACCATTAACTTGTCAACTTTAAGAACGTTATTTTCAATTCAACGATTTTCGTTCAACGTCAACGCATTCAGCTTTTCAACTTCAACATTGCAATCAGTCTTAAATGAACAACGACAAATCGCCTCAACAAAAACCATGTTGCTTCACTATCAACTCTTTCTGATTTTCAAATTAAGTCACGAACCAAAAGCTTTCAAGGTCAACAAGCAAAAATTCCTGTCAACAAATTGGGTCCGAGTTGGCCCCTTGTTACCGCGAGGGACTTGGGAGGAGTAAAACTAAATATCCCGGATTACAAGCGGCAGGGAATGTCCATTGCCAGCTCCTTCGCAAAATTGTTTGGAAACTGGCGGATGAGGATAACATTAGACGCTGTGTAAGAGACGAACTCGAGCTGAATTTAGTTCAGAGAACCCGAAATCTTATTCCTTCTGTGGCCGTTTCAAGTGCAAGAGATTTAGAGCAGAATCTGGGTGGAGGCTTGCTGTCGAACACTGGATCAGGTCGATCAGCGAATAGCCTGAATGACACAGGATCTACCAGTTTCAGTGGCACCAAAAGATCATCCTCAGCACCTGGACATTCTTGGAGGTTTAAGAAAAGCAAGGCAGTGAAGATACAGACCATTCCCAAAACTGTGTGGCTTTTGGACAAACCTAACGATGACGTGGAGATCAGCCCTGATGGAGACTGTGAGGATTATTCCATTACTGATGAAATGGTCCTCTTGAAAGGCGAATTTGACCTTGTAAGCAATCAGAAAGAAGAGGACATAAGAAGGGAACTAGAAGGAATCTTTAAACGAAAATATCCTTGTATTAACATGTACGACTTCGAGTTTGTGAAGAGAGACAGACACACAATCTCTACTCCAGTTGTTAGAGGCCCACCTGTGGGATTTTGCACATGTAAAGCACTTATGTGGGAATGGGCACCTTTATGTCAGGCTAGTCACTAGCAGAAAGGACCTAGAACACACAGAACACCAAGATTCTACTCTGACTGCATCTAGTGAGGATGTTGCCAGTCCAACTAATTCTGCTTCAGTTACTACTCTAGAGGTTGATGACGATGAGGAAGATCTGCCAGAGTTTAGAGCAAACCTGTTACCCACTGATGAAAAAGTGTCAAGAATAGCAGCCGTGTTCCCTGGTATACCCTCGAATGTCATCAGAGGTGCTGTTCATGCTCATGGAAGCATAGAAAGGGCTGTGAATGCCCTTCTCGGTTATAGATCATCTGAAAGGGAAGTTGAACCTGCAGCTGACTCATTGTCTGAGAGGAACATTGCTGATCAGAAGACAGAGGGTGCAGGAAGAGTTGATGGAGAGAGCTGCACTCAAGTATTTGAAAGGTTGAGAAAAAAGATGCTTCCAAGAGGGATGAGAGAAAAATTAAAAGTCGATCCTGATGATCAAGTCATGGATGTATACTCATATTACAAGAGTCCAGATTTTGATGCTTTAGCACCAATATCCGTATATGTCAAAGGTCAACCCGCTGTTGATACTGGGGGAGTTCTAAGGTAAGTGTTTGGTGAAGTCTTTGCATTGCTGTGCAACAATGAAGGCATCAAACACATATTCACAGGAGAACCATACAGAAAAGTACCAGTGTTTAGTAATGAGCTTGTGGTCAATGGATTCTTTGAAGTTCTGGGGAAAATAATTTCCTCAGTCTCGTGCAAAGTGGTCCTGGGTTCCCCTACTTATCACCAGCAGTTTACTGGTACCTGGCAACAGGGGACTTGCAAGCTGCCTTAGGCAAAGCATCCTGTGCTGATGTCACCAACAAGGAATTACTAACGTACATTGAGAAGGTAAGCAAACATAAATGTACTTAATGTTACCAATTATTACTCTACTATGCTAAGACGCAGAGTGTGAAGATTAATTTTGCTTCTGAATGCTTGATTAGTGCTTGTCCATTCAGAAAACAGCCAGTTCATATTGGATAGTTAAAATTAACATCAGTTTCTTCTGATACTTATACTATCTTGTGCTTTATTATATTTATTTCATTGTATTTATTTTTTTATGCTTTATTACCCGGTATTACTATTTTTATCATTTTCATTAGTATCTTGTTGCATTGCACTGCCATATTTTCTTAAGTTATTAAGTCTTTAAAAAAATGCCTAGCAGGTGCAGTAAATTAGTTGTTTTGCACAAATATGCATTCACATTGTAAAGTTCTCAAACTTAGTGTTATTTTGATATTCATGACAGTATCTTAGCCTCATTCTTTTGCCATGTAAAACTTTCTTTTCACTTTTCCTGTTTCCTTTGTAAGGAAGTCTGAAATACGAAACTTCATTTTTCCTTTTTTTGAAGATATCTGATGCATCTGATAATGACCTAGCAGCAATAACATTTGAATCAGAGTTTATTCAGCTAATGTGTGAGGCTGGAGAAACCAGAGTGGTTACAGTAAGTAATTCTCAGTACATTATACCAAATGTTTATGTCAATCAGCAGAGTAAAATTGGCACGTGATATTTTCATGAAAATGTTACTTTAGTGATATTTATGATCAATAAATTGGCCCTTATTGCCTGATTGCAGATTCTGTAAATTTGAAAGCTTTACCCTGCTTATGATTTTATTATTGTGTAATAATTAGACTTGCTATAAGTTGACCTCTCAAAAGTTCTTAAAAGCAAGGAAAGCAAGCTTAAATGAGGTTGCACAGTGACCAAGAGAGTCGCGAGATTGACTTTTTTCATCTGAATGGATTTGAATCGTATTATAAGATCATGCGAGAAAAAATGATTCAGTCAGTGAATTTTGTGCCAAACAGGTATGAAAAGTCCTTTAAAATGGTATATCCAACCAGGAAAAAAACTAAAGAGTTTTAGAAAGTCTATTGTGTAATATTGTACTATGCAAGTTTGCTCATTATTAAAAGCTCCTTGTCCAAGTCCAATGGTGTTGTTTGTATCTTAAATTCCCTTCTTACTGAGTCTACCTTCCATATCTAAACTCACTTGTCTATGCTCATAATTATTCTAAGCTTCCTTACCAGCTTACAATAATAATAATAATTCTTATTTTTTTGATTAACTTTTGTAATTATGTGTGCATAGCTAAATGAAAGAAGAAAACTCAACTGCTTCTCCTCATGCCATATTTAATTTTATTGGCAAGTCATATAAACCTTTAATTGATAAATGCTTTCAATAGACGATATTCGTATTCCCCGACGGCCCTGGGACGAGAGACTTCACAGCATGATTGTGAGGCTAAAGCCTGGAACTTTTTGGCAAAAACACAAACAAACATTGGTTAGTCGCGGCTGAATCGCTGCAAAACGATAGAAATCAGGAAAAATCTGCAGGATTTAAAAGCTGAACCTTGCTGGTAAGCTAAAGGGATATCTGTTTCAAAAAACAAAACTGTGGGAAGAGCTGGTGGTACTAACAGCAAAATTTAAAAGCCATGAAGCCAACAGAAGAAACAAGAAGTAATCAAGAAAATGGTATATTTTCAAAATGTCAATACTCGAATCCTTCTTATAAAATTTTCTTCTTGTTATTATTCTTTTTCTCTTGTGTGAATCTGTAGTGTGGAGTTTAAACTGCTTAGTATTATCGTCTGTACCAAACGCTGTGGTCAACTGCGTGCACGTTTTTGTACTCTCGCACAGTTTTTATCGAAGATAATGTAACTTAAATTTAAAAATAAACTTAACCTAGTCATCTTTGTTCAAACCGGTTTAACTTCCTTAAAATGCACATGGACTGTGTGCAGAACACTAAGCCCCGTCCTGATGAGTAATTATCCACTGAATGAGTCATTTGGTTTACTTCAAATACACATTCAAGATTTTGCATCCACTCTGTTAGAAAATTTAAACTGTATAGTAGGTGTGATAACATCACTGCAACTTTATCGCAGGCTTTCGATAATTATGTCCATATCAATAAAAGATATTCTTCAAAACGTTTAAGGGACACTGAAAATTACAATTAAAATGGCTCCGGGGATTTTGAGAACATCTCTGTTTATATTAAATTATAAACTCGCTCACCAAGCACTCTTCTCGTCAATACAATTATGGTTAGGATCGCTGTTTTTCTTCGTAATAATGAGCAGATGTTGTTTTTTTTGTTTGTTGTTCTTTTGTTGTTTGAAATAATGATCTCTCAAGTATGTAAGCCCTTCGGAACTTTACAATGTTAAAAAGTTTCCTTAAATTCGGCAAACTCAGCGGCAGTTTTCTCATATTTGTTTGTCCTCTTGGCGAGAAGTTCCCCGCATGAGCCTCGCATTCATGATCAAGGCATACTCGTCCCAGGACTGTCGGGGAATACGAATACTGTCTATTGTCGCATGTTAGAGTGCTATATGACTTACTGATTAATTCCCACTATTAATCAACATTGCAGCCTGACAATAAGCTTGATGTACTGCAGTCGTTGATGCTCCATGACATACTTGTGAAGAGAAAGTCTATCCTTGATCAGTTCAGGAAAGGTCTCTCCACCCTGGGCTTTCTAGCTGAGATGGAACATAATCCATCATTATTTGAAGAATTTTTTGTACATCAGGGTGTCCTTAGCAATGATTTTGTGATCAGCTGTCTACATTTTCAAGAGTCTAGAGACCTGGAGACAAGTGGTAACAGAGTTTACCAAATGCTACAGACTTTCTTAAGAAATCTATCTTTAGATGGTTTAAAAAATTTTCTTAAGTTTGTTACTGGAACATCTGAAGTTTCCATGTCCTACTTGCCACATCGTATTTCAGTATCTTGCCATAGTGGTGACAGCATTTTTGCATCAACATGTTTATTTGAACTGAAGCTGCCAAACCATTTTCAGAATTATACTGCCTTTCATTTAGCTATGAGAACAGTTATTGAAGGTTCCTCATTCACAACAGCTTAATTCTTGATTGATAAAATAACACTACCTAAAGGAGCTCAGAAAGACAGAAAAACTCATGTGTAGCCCACAGAGGAATGAGTAAAAAGTACTGCTGCACTTTCAGTTCTCAAAATGTAGTGACGTGTTTTCAACTACAAGTTACATGAATGTTTCTTATGTAAAAATAAGACATGCATGTCCTTAATGTGGAGTGTAATCTTTGGCTTGTAAGGAAACTTGCCTTTGTGAGAAATGAGTGCAGTTTTTTAAATGGGGTTGAAAAAGTTTAGTGGCAATCCAGGACCTGTTACTCTCAGCTGTTCTGATGAATTATTGTTTTCTTTGCATGTTCATTTGTCTTTAAAAAGTTGATATTGATAACTAATTTAATACCAACATACATAATTATTTTGGTGGCAAGTTGAAAACTTAAAGCAATATTCTTTAAAGGGAAGCATGGTTAATCAAGTTTAAATCACAGTGAGAAGAAATGATGACACATAAGACTCTTATAAATCTTTTGTCAGATTGAAATGTTGTGTTTATTGAAATTTAAATATTGTATGAGTTTACAGGAAAGAGACACAACAGCATGTTCATATTAGAACTAATTATTTTATCGTTGATGTTGCTGACACTTACTTTTAGGTTCAAAACACTCTGTAACTGTTGGGTTTGTTATTTAATAAAGATAATAACTTAACAGTGTGGGGTAAATTCTTTTTAACTGTTTTTTTTCTGATCTTACTGCTGCGATCTAGGTTTTTTTCCTAGTTTTTGAATTTATTAGTATGCTTGAACTGTTTGGGTTCAAGTCTGTTTGCAGGATATATTTACAGATATATACTTTTTTTTAAAATGAAGCCCCACTCCCCCTGAACCACTAAGAGCAGTGATCTTCAGCTGATTGTTTTGGTGGCTGAATAATTCCTGTAAAGTCTTCAGCAAGTTTGCCTTGACTACATGGCCATGCACTATGGAAAACTAACATGCAAGTTTCAGTTGACTTGCCTACAATACTACCGAAGATTAATGAAAAACAACAAGGAACTGCATGGTTATGGACTGTATGATAATCCTTAACTGTTAGCTCTGCAATTACAGTTTTATCATGGGAAATTAATTGGCAGTACATACTCTAGGACAACTAAGGCTCTCTCATTTAGTTCTATTTGTAATTAACAATTTAATATGATTGCAAAAAGTTAAGACAGTCAGTGAAGAGATCTATTCCATAGCTATTTGACAGCTGAATTGGATTGATAGTTGCTCTTAGATCGTGTATAACATTTCCTGGAATTTCAATTTCTACATCCTCAACATTAACTGTGGACAATCCATCATCCATAGGAGGAGGAGCTGAAGGGTCATAGCCATACCAAGATAAATCATCAAAAGATGGTTCTTGTTCCACAATCTCAGCAACCGCCATCAATTGATGATTTCTCACATCAATCATCCCATTAACCCAAATCCTCTCAGGGCTCCAGTTATTTTCTGTTCTTAATGGATGATTATTCCAGGCAGAGGTAAAACTTGAGAGTGCCCTGTTTATGCGTGGCAGATAGATGTAATTAAGAGCAAACTTGTGCAGGGGGTTATCTATCTGGAGTAATCCACTTTCTTCCATTGCTTGGAATGTATAGTAGAATATATGTGCTACACATCTAAAGACATCTCGCCAAAGGCGCTCAATTAGCTGATTATGAGTTGAAGAACCTACCAGGCAGCTTCCCCTGTTTGGTCCTCTTCTCTCTTCCATCAATTTCCAAACTTGCCTATTCTCTCCACCATGATCTGTTCGCACTCTGGATGGCCATCCATACGCCTGGGTTGCATTCATAAACAAGTCCCCCATTGTATCACTTCTGTTGTTTGTTGAGCAGTGCAAGAAGGTCACCAATCTTGAAAACCCATCAGTTGCGCCGTGGATTACAAACCCCCAATTAACAAGGCTATGATGGCCATCTAAGTGCCAGAGGCTGTTTGGCCCAGCAACTGAGTATGCTCGTCTTGACACTGTTATTGCCCAACGTATTCTGACATTCTGAGGGTCTACACGTGCAAGGCATTTACGTACCCGCTCTCGCTGTATTATTAACCCCTCGGATCTCCAATGGCCTAAAACCATCGAAGAACCTACTAAACAGCCATGTTCTCTCAGGAATGCGCTTACTTTGCTATCCAATTGTTCATCAGTGACGTCACTAAAGCGTGGCAGGTGGTTGAGACCAAACTCGGATACTCTGCGGTGAATTGTCCAGCGTGAGACAAGCAACATGCGAGCGATATCTTCCCAACTGAAACCCAGAGAACGGAGCTCAATCAATGTCTCTTCCTTTATGTCATATTTTGGCCTTCCAACTTGTCCATTAACTACTCTATTTGGTGAAGAAAGTGACAAAACAGCTACTTGTGAGCATCTTGTTCAACTGGGAAATTCACACTTTCGATAGCAGTTCCAAAACATCAACTGAAAATTCCTGGTCATTTCGAGAACTGCTTCCCTGTTGGCCTCTGATACAAATGGAGATAGATTTTGCAAAGCTTGGACTGCATTTTCCAATCGAATAGTTACGTTTTCCTTTAAAGAAATGTCACTCGTTGACTGATGCTGCTCATATTCACACAACAACTCATCTAAATCTGTAAAGAATAAACTCCACTCGCTATTTGTACCACGGACCTCACGGCTGCCATCCGCCATCTTGCTCATATGGACAGGTATTTAGTTTCCAAGTCCTTCGCGGTAACAAGGGGCCAACTCGGACCCAATTTGTTGACAGGAATTTTTGGTTGTTGATCTTGAAAGCTTTTGGTTCGTGACTTAATTTGAAAATCAGAAAGAGTTGATAGTGAAGCAACATGGTTTTTGTTGAGGCGATTTGTCGTTGTTCATTTAAGACTGATTGCAATGTTGAAGTTGAAAAGCTGAATGCGTTGACGTTGAACGAAAATCGTTGAATTGAAAATAACGTTCTTAAAGTTGACAAGTTAATGGTGTTGATGTTGAGAAATATTTGTTGAATTAGGTATCAAGTTGTTGATTTTGACATATATTTTCTCTCTTGAATTTTGCTACAATTTGGCTACCATATCCGGCTGGTCAAGTCCAAAACGGCCTTCAAGAACTGTTTACGAAATGCTCCAATAAACTATCGACAAACTATGCCAGAGGATAGATTTACTTTAGTAAAAATGAACATAACAAGAAGTCGGAATCATGATTACAAATGACATTTCTACAAAATGAGTTTTAAGCGTAAGTCCTGGATTTTACAAAGTAACCTTTCAGTGTCCATTTCTTTTTCCCCTGATGCAAGGCTCTGCAACTCACCTTCATGACATGACTTAAAAACTAGCAAATAACTGAGATTTCAACATTACGCCGATCTGTAAAAAGGTTGCGGCCTAAAGTTTGTTCCTAAAAGAGACGTGTATGTGTATTAACTTGGTATCATGTTACGTGTATGGTAATTTGAATAATTTTACCAGGAGCCCTTCACGCAATCTTCCACGGGGTACACGTGTCACATGCTATCAGCTTTAGCTCTGCTAAAGGTGCAACAAAAATTCATGACGGGTTAGCCAGGAGCTCGAGTGTCATCGATTATAATTAATTTGAGTGAGTTTTTCTTCTGCCAATTGTATTTGGCTTCGTCTAAGTGAAGCAGAATGAAAATTTATTAGGGATCGTTACAAGCCCTTCCTTTTCTCTACCCCTTAGGGCTTTTGCTACTTCATTCTGCGTTCCCGACTCGTGGACCTCTCGGCAGCCATAAATGGAGAGCTTGCTGGCAGGCTCAGGTATCGTTGCAAACACAAAAGTAACAACGGAACATAGCCGCGCCGCGCCGGTTTCAATTACAACACCGCTCGAAAATTTTTTTAAGTCGACCACCAACCCCCGGGTCTTTACTAAATACAGCCTAAATCAGCCTACTTACGCCCACTCCAACACCTCTGTTCTTGAGAATACCCCCTCAACGGTGTTAAAATTGTATTAGACCTCCCCCCCCCCCGCCCCTCTAATATAAGCCCCCTGTCTAAAAGACCACCCCCTATGAGAATTTACTACAAAATAGTAGGAATTAGCAAAAAAGGAGAAAATCATTCAATTCATTCATTTTCTTGCCTGATTTATGGGGGGTTTGAGTGTTTTTATTTTCATCTAACGATGGAAACACAATAACCCTGAGGGACGATTCTGCCATCGACAGGTTGGAATTTGAGGAGAGCGATATGGATCCTAATCACCTCTCCCTTTTAATCGCCTCTGCTTGGACCCATAAAGTTAAAAGACGTGCCGGGTCAGTGCGGGTGTTTATTAGGTCATTTACGGCTTTAAAATATTGTAAATGCCCCGTCTTTTAGTATATTCAAGCGTGTGATCAAACCATTTTTAAGGGTCAGACAGAATGCAACCTAATATTCTATATTTTCCTCTAAACACACTTATATACCTAAATAAACGACTTTTTTCTTTATTTCTAAAAATACCGCCTAGTATTTAAATTGCCCGTGGGGGAAAATTTCTATTCCTCATAAGCTCAGCTTCTCGGAGATTTCCTCGCCACAGTCACTCCTCCCAAGTAATGTACAAATTTCAAATTTAATGGTAATTAACCTATTTATTATCGTTTTTATTTTGCTTGTAATTCATTGTGTGTGGCAAAATAATAAAATAAAATAAAATGTGTATCTTCTTCAGTGCAGTTTCCAAGTGCGGGTGGGCTCTAGGTCACGTGCCGAGCCCCTCCCTAGTTTCTCTTAATTATAAGGTACAAACAGCTATTTCCAATCCCCGTTCGACACTAGCGATCTTCTTATTCAATGAAACTAAAGACAAAGTAAAAATAAACCAATTGTCATTTACCAGCGTGAGATAATACAAGTTTAATATTGATGCAGTTATGCCATATACTTCCAGGACACTCCGACGCCTCGATCGCAATTTAAAAGAGGGATAAATTCGGATTGACAAGGATATTCCCCACTAACACCGAATGCAAAAATTGCCATCAATGAAAGTCGAAAAACTACACAGCATTTTTTTCCACACGTTCAGAGCTAAAGGTGATAGCATGTGACACGTGTACCCCGTGGAAGATTGCGTGAAGGGCTCCTGGTAGGAACAAACTTTAGGCCGCAATCTTTTTACAGATCGGCGTAATGTTGAAATCTCAGTTATTTGCTAGTTTTTAAGTCATGTCATGAAGGTGAGTTGCAGAGCCTTGCATCAGGAGAAAAAGAAATGGACACTGAAAGGTTACTTTGTAAAATCCAGGACTTACGCTTAAAACTCATTTTGTAGAAATGTCATTTGTAATCATGATTCCGACTTCTTGTTATGTTCATTTTTACTAAAGTAAATCTATCCTCTGGCATAGTTTGTCGATAGTTTATTGGAGCATTTCGTAAACAGTTCTTGAAGGCCGTTTTGGACTTGACCAGCCGGAAGCATTTTTACTTCCGAGTTCAGAATTTCACCCGACGCGATTCTCAGTTGCCCGTTTTTCACGATTTTTTTAAAATTCTTTTTTGACAGACAATTTCGCCTTTGTAGCTTTTCAGATAGCAATACACATTTAGATACCGAACTTTCCATCATTTCTTGGCACTTTGGTGGGCTAGAAATAAATTTGGTGTGATTTTCTCCTCTGTTTACACGCTTTTCACTTTGTTTACATTTGGCGTTCTTGTCGCTTACGGTGGCCCGAGGGGCTATATTTAAAATTTCATTTTTTGCAAGGGTTTAAATTCGCAGAGCTGAAACTTCAGGCCTAGTTCAAAGAATCACAGCTCTTTCATATAGTATAGTCATATTTTAAATTTGAGACATACCAGAATCGACTTTTTGCGGTTAAAGTTGGGCATTATTTCGACCGCCAAAACAGCACACAATCATGGTGCAAACAATGAAAGCCCAAAACTATATTACAAAAGTTATTTTGTGAGGCATTTTTATGCAGTCTTAAAGCTTTGGGTAACTGGTAAATGCATGTGCAACATCAAGTCAATAGGAGCTTCTGCGCGCTTGTACTGCTTCCTTGAAAATTGTTGAAATTTGAATTTGCTGCATCGGTTCTTACAATGGCCTTCACTGGACGGAAAAACGGAAACTTTTCATCACCTCTTAAAAAGAAATAAGTGATTCAATAATAGAGAAGGATAGGTAATTTAATTTCAACAAAAACGGTTCTAAAATCTAACAATAATTGATAATGAAAATACACTACCGCTACTAAATGATTAAAACAATTTCAAAAATTACTCAGAACAACTTTTCTTAAACTTTAAAATCATTCGCAGAATGGAAGAAAAAGAAAACCTTTACCACATCAATTAGCTAACGATGAGGGGTAGTCCAGTTTACTTTTTGAGGGGATCGAGTGGGGTTGCCAGGGGAGTAGCCAGATTTTCGAGTTGTTGTAGGCCTGGCTAATTTTCATTTCCACATATCCTGTAAATTGTACGCCTTGACCTCACCAACACTTTGAGCTCTTAAGCTTTTTATCTCGCCCCAACAACGCATCAAACCAAAACTTTTTAGGCACGGGCCTACAGTTATATGTGGTTGCTACGCCCCTGGTTGCAATAAGAATTTCGGCTTAGTTTTCGCAAAAGAAAACTACTAATACTATAAATACCCGCGCTTAACATAATTGCCAGTAACCCCCTCCCCTTTCAGAAAAGCTTAGGTCTATCCCAATCCAGCGTCAGCCTTGCAAACTAAATTTCATCAGTGGCTAATGGGATTATAACTGGAACTTATCTGAAATGACATTTCACATCTAATAATGCACATCATCCGTACCATAACAAAGATCGTGGGCAACGCACACGAAACCACAATCATCGTCGTACAATTACAGAATGTGGCAGTTTGTGTAAAAGCATTTAACTATATTCGATATGCCCTACATGCCCAATGGATTACGAGATTGAAACTGGAACTGTTTGTTACATAACATCCAACAATACATATATTATACCTCTATAATCTTATATTCATACATTTGCTACGTAGGAGACCCTTGCGTTACATTTTCTAACGGGTCAGGCGATCACCCGGGGCCGAGGAGCAATCAGCCCGCAGAAGCTAACTTATTTCTCAGTGGAACTTACATTTGCACCTTTCTCCTTATATATAGTTCAATATGCATTTCAAGAATGGAACATCGGAGTATGTACTTTCCACCGGAAGTGGAGGTTTTGCATTCTTGGGCAAATTTTCAGGCAGATCGTCTCTATAAGAGTAATGACACTTATCAATGCAAATGTGGTGGCGTCAAGGCATATAAAAAGAGCAGAGGTCTTGCTTCCGGTTGCTGTCCGTCACTCAAAAACGACTGAGCTTAATTTAAACTTTAAGGAAAACGTCACGCATTTCGCTTAATCTGAACTTTCTGGGCGAAATGGCTTTTTTGGGGGGAATTTCCGAGTAGATGCAGCGAGAAAGTAAATTTCCATTTCGCAAACTACAAATTTCCATTTCGCAAACTACAGATTTTCATTTCGCAAACTACAGATCTCCAATTCGCAAACTACAGATTCCCATTTCGCAAACTACAGATTTCCATTTCGTTTCGTTCCATTTCGTTTCGCAAACTACAGTAAGCCCTTTCAGTTCAGTCATGCAAAGTATGTCACGTTACGTAGGAGGGAAGAAATTCTTCCACACTGTGTGCTAAAACATTTATGAAATAAAACTAGCTATGGACTGTTTCATTTTTGCCCTTGTTTGAGGGCAAAGGTGCCTCTCCCGTCGATATGATCTTGATGAGCAGGCGTTGTTAGGGGATTCGTAATTCCTCCCTCCCCAACAAACGAAAAGTGTAAATTTCTTCTTTGATCTCAACAAGGTTAGCCTCAATTTTCTGATTTGCCCTTCGCTATATTTACAGACTGGTATGATTGACACATATTTTGGTCTCAGGTAATTATAAGGGAGGAAATATGGGAAAATATGACTCCCCTGAAAATGCTACCAATGGAGGCTAAATGTTTGGTTGCCTCTTAGGCAAAATTCCTTTCAGGGGTCCGGATTTCTTGTCAGTGGAACTTGTGGAAGGCACAGGTGTAATAACTGGACCCAAGTGTAATAAAGGTCCATCCGTAACATTTGAACCCAAGTGTATATGAGACATGTCCACAACAGCCTAAACATATCTTAACTTAAAAGGCTGACATCACGGTTCATGTGACCAAACAAAACTACAAAAAAAGGAACGAGAAAAAATACCATAGTATCTACCAATGGCTCTCAGTTAAATTTTTGGCAAATTTTTGCTATGAAACGTGCTTTTCAAAAAAAAATTCATCGCTCCAGAACAAATAAACCCAGTGGACTGATCTCTTACTACTTTTTCCCCTCCGTCTTCTTGTCATTTTCACTATTTGACTCACGGCTGAATTTCTGAACTGTCAGTACTTTGCAAAATTAAGTTCCCGCAAATAAAAATAACCGCAAAAATTTACTCCAGAGGAAATACTGTATTCTCCAACTTAAATTCACTGCACAAGAATACAGTATACAACTGGTCTCTTTTTTTTCAGAAACAAACTAACGCACACTTAGTATTGCTTGAAAATATGTATTTCTATTGTACGTACTCAATAAGAACGAATTCAAAATATTATCAATGCTGGGTACTGGGTACTTTCTGAAATCGCCAAAATTAATCCCCAGCAAGAAAAAACAGTCCGTCCTAATCGCAAAAATTAGTTCCTGCAAAACACAAAAAATCGCTAATCCGCAAAAATAAACTCCCGCAAAAATGTCGTTCCACACGGAATCCGTAAAAAGATGATCGGTCGTTTGATCAACTGAGGGCTAGCTAGTTGTTATTTTTGTTTCTTTACTTGCGTCAGCTCAGGTTTACTAGATTACCTTTGTGATCACCAATTATGTTTATAATTCAGTGGCGGATTTAGGGGAGGGCCCCCCTTATATTTAGACGAAACTGAGGCCCAAATGGCCAAAAAATTTTTTTCGAGACCAGAATTTTTTTGTGTGGTGGGAAGGGGTCAAAATTTTGGTTCAGACTGTTGAACTTTTTTGTGGCAAATTACTTTTCCCCCACACCCCCTCCGACTAGTGACTGAGAGGGCAGAGACGACTACGTGTTTCTCAATCTATGAAAGCCAGTCGCCGTTGGCGCGGGAAATACATTTTTGCGAGCAGAGGCGAACAGATCATAGGAGGGTACCCAAAGACAATCACATTTTTGAATATCCCTAGGATTTAGTTTAGTGGCAAAAAAACGTTAACGTCTCATTATATGTAAGACCCTGAAGAAGGAAGGCCGTGCCCTACGAAATATTGGTTAAAAGATTATATATTCCCTACTGTAAAATCAGCCTTGCTTTTTTTGTCCTAACATCTTTGCAGGGGGAGAGCCAGAAATTTTTTATTGTGGTGGGGAGGGGTCCAAATTTTGGTTCAGACTGTTAAACTTTTTTGTGGCAAATTTCCTTTCCCCCACACCCCTCCCACTAGTTACTGAGAAGGCAGAGACGACTCTGTGAAAGCCAGTCGCCCTTGGCGCGGGAAATACTGCTTTGCGGGCAGAGGCGAACTGATCATAGAAGAATACCCAAAGACAATCACATTTTTGAATATCCCTGGAATTTAGTTTAGTGGCAAAATACAACACGCGTTTCATTAAAAGATTCAGCCAGTTAAACAGTGATATGCAATCCTATCGTTGTAAGAATTTTAGTTTCAAACAAGTATCAGGTCTGATGGGGGGGTGGGGTCCGGACCCCTGGACCCTCCCCCTTGATCCGCCACTGCTTTGATGCCCTTTGATATCCTTTCTACAGCATTCGGTAATTCGAACACACCAACTGTTAGCTATAAATGCACGTTCTGGACTTGAAACACAATCATTATGAACAGCAGATAGAATAAAAGAAGTTCACAGCGCCCCTCGAGCAAAAACAGGGGGGAAAGTTATTCTTTACTTTAACTAGTTACAAAAGATACAGTTCTAAACTAGTTTTATTTCATAAATGTGTTAGCGCACAGTATGGAAGAATTTCTTCCTTCCTTAGCTTCCCAAACGCGCGGGGCAGAATTACGTGACGTGACATGCTTTGCATGACTGCACTGAAAACTGGTTTGCCTGTGGCAGTTCGACAGTTGTTTTCGTTCATTGCCGCAGGCAATCTCGTACCCAGAGTCTTCAGGCTTTTTGGACAGCGGGGCAACGCCAGCGTTGCCCCGCTGTCCAAAAAGCCTGAAGACTCTGGGTACGAGATTGTGCCGCAGGTGAAATTGTTATGATAAGTTCAAATTCTTCATTCATTTCCTTCTGGAGGTCTTTCCCAGGAATCTTCTGAGAAGTTCCATGGACTCTTAAACTAACACAGTCTCAGGTGGGTATCGTTGGATTAAAAACTGTTAATTCGTTAAATGGCATAAATCGCTTCATAAAATTCAGAAAACGGAACCGATTACTCGTGACTTTTGCTGTATTTTTTACCGCTTTGTGGACATTTTGACACTTAATACTTTAACTCAGCTTTATTTTAAAAATCTATACAGATTTCGGACCAATATTGCTTGGAGAAGTTACCGAATAATTAAAGGTTTGGCGCCTACCATAATTCGCATTTGGTTGTGCTTCGGTCAGAGGTCACGTTTTTCTCCCGTTTTTAGTGTAACATGTACATTTGCTTCGCTTTGTCAGCGCTCGTGATTTCATTTACCCAAAAATTTTATTTCGCTAATTTGAAGAAAATAGAATGTTCTTTCAGATCAAACAAGCCTTGGTGTTCAAAGCCATGTACCAATCCGCTTTTTTAGCTCTTAAAAATGTGCTAAATTTTGACGGTTGATTGAGCGATTTTGAATCAACAACTTTAAAAATATCTTAAAAAATCTCTTGTTGACTAAATTGCGAACTAATCAGTTAAAGTTATAGAGGAAAGATAGTAAAAATATGAAGTGTCCTTATGTTTTAGTAGGCAACTTTATTTTAAGATGTACGAGTTACTGAATATGACTCTAATTTTGCATGATTTTTGCCCATTTTAGGCCTCGGGAAGAAAAAAATTCGTTAAAAAAATATTATTCACTCGATCGTACTTAAACCAACGATTTTGTAACTAGGGCCCATAGGGCTTTATTCTGGCTGAGTTTGAGGCCAGGTCATTTTTTGACTATTTCCACGTCTAGTTGATAGTTACGCAAAGTCGCTCATAAGAGGCTAATTGTAATGTGCCGCTGGATGGGGAAGCATTTTCACTACTGGACTGATTATAATGGGGTCGCATTTTCAATAGAGTAACTAGAATGGGGTCACACATTTTCGGATTTTTGGGGGTAAGACAGTTCTTCTTATTTACGGTTAGCAAACGTACCAGAATGTTTGTACTGTAGGTGAAAGGTAAAGTCAGTTCTTCATTCAATCTAAAAAAATGGGTCACGGGATTAAGAAAATTACATACGGGCTCTGAGAGGCCAGCGGCACATACGGCACATACTCAAATTAACCTAAGTAACCTCCCCCCGGGTATCATACAACCACAGGGGTCTTTTTCCGAGTAGAGTTCCCGATACATTAATTTTATAAAGTCAATACGACGGTACGGGGGTTGTCAAGGAGAGGGGTGACTTCCCAGGGGTACTTAAAGTGAGTGAGGCTTAATAACTATCTTCCACCGAAAAGGGGGGACTTATTAGAGGGCGAGGAGGTTTAACAGACAATACTGAAAAACAGTCTCAGTCGAACACACTTCCGTGATCGCGTGACGGAGATTGCTGCAAGTGGGTTTCAGAATAACCTTTGCCCCACTTAGCCGAAAATGGTGTCGTGATGCCAGCCATTTAATTTGGACAAGCAAGTGTAGACGGAGAGGGGAGCGCCAGCAGTCAGCGTTACAAGCATTCTCAGCGTGCATCCAGTAATTACGTTTTAATTCTTTATTATTTAACGGTAACTTTGTCTTCATCCGTTTAGCTAATTCAACTGACCTTTCACAGTTCCGAACCGGTCAGTTTTGTTGCAGTATTCATTTCTTAAACTAATAAAAAATAATCTTTAAAACAAGGATATTTATGGACCATAATCACCACGACAACAGTCTAAGGTTCTTGATCATAAAACAAGTTCATGATCGTGCTCAAAGTTCCAATCAATTCCCCGAGAAGTTGGCGAATCGCCTCAGAGAACTTCGCATTTGGGGATCTCTCGTCAAGCCGCGATTTTAGCTTTTCCAAGAGCGAAGTGACTCTCTTGAAGCAAGGTACCCCTTCGTTGACCAAAATCTGAACGGTTCGGTCAAACTCGCTGCTTGGTATCATGGCTGTTTTGATATTGGCACATATTTCCTTTGTGTTTCTCGTATGGGGCACGCCCTGGCTGAATCGCACCACTTTTTTGAAGTCTTCGTCCCATTTCAAGACAACATCCAGAATAAAATGCAGGTCGTCTAGCTGTTGTTGCATTGTATCATGTTGCTTTTCCAGTTCTCTTATTTGAGACTTAAACAGCTTGGTGCTTTTGTTGATGGAAGTTATCGATAACTTCTCTATGCGGGTCGTAAGTTCTTTAATCTCGTTTATCGCTTCTTTCGACATGCCTGTAAAAAAGACAGAACCATCAGTACTCGCGGCATAGGTGACCGATACAAGAACCTTTGAGAGTTCAAAAACAACTCAAAATTTAGAAAGGCTAAGCAGAGAGAGTGCCCGGTCCGAGCATTTCCCACGATTGTATTAAAAACTAAACCGTATTCAAAGTTTGACAAGTCGAAGTAAAGCGCATTTCATGCCAAAGTTTAAAGGCAAAGGGTTCCTTGAGTTCTTCCGCGCATTCCCAAACAAGGTGGGAATAAACACATTAATAAAAAGCAAACTGACAAAACCAAATCAATTTCGTCCTCACAGCTTTCAATACCCCCGTGCTGACCAAACGGATTGCAGCCTCTGGACACGGAGATTGAAACTGTATTTTCGACCCCAGAGTTCTTCTCTATTGCGCATGACTACGGAGTCAGAAGCATTGACTGTGGTCGAGAATGATGAAACTGGCATGGGTTTAAGGCATGGGTTTCACCGGCGAAAAATGTCTACGCATGCTCTGCAAAAAATGACACGTGATTGATTTCGGGCAATGTCATTGGCTCCCAGGCAAAAATGCCCGCGAAATGTTGTTGAGATGAAAGAAGCGATTGCAGCTTTTTTTGGCAGTGACAACGTTGCAATTTCTTGCCACTGTAAGAGATCAAAAATTATTTTGGTCGAAGTTTTGACGGAGATGTGTTCTCTAGAGAATATAGCATCCTGGAACTGGCGAAAAATCGCAGTGGCATGGTCTGATTCAGTTTTGTTGACGTTGAGATCGCTGGTTTGCATGTGAAAGACAGGCCGAAAAGGTGGGTAATTTTTACTCTCTTTGTTTACTGCATGTTCCGAGTCACTCGGTACAAAAAGAAATTATAAAGTAGTGGAAGAAAAATTATTGGGCTTTGTTTTGGTATATAAATAAGCTTGTACCGAGTGACGCGGAAGCGACAGTTTTGTTAAATGTGTATCCCGTTTTTGTGTCAAAATTCGACTTTAACATTCGACAACATTCGACTGTTGATCGAAGAGCGCATTACAACGCTACCCAAAATGTTTTTGTTGTTTAGTTCGAGTTTCCTATCACGGATTCAACAAAAAAAAAGTAGAGGGACAGACATTTTTGGGCTTTGTTTTGTTAATATGACTTAGCTTGTACTTTGTTGCTCGAAAAACTATATTTAGATGCTAAATCTGCGTGTGTTTACACTGTTTATGGCAGAAAAAGAAGCTTACGCTTGGTTCAACTTAATCTTATGTCACTCGGTACAAAAAAAATATTCTTAGCCATTCTCTTGCTGTGTAAATTGGCTTGTGGCTAGTGGATCGAAAGCGGCCGGGTTGCAGCAGTTTTCTAAAGTGCGTAGTTCGTAACGTCTTTTTGTCGATCGGTGCACATTTCATTGTTGTTGCACATTATTACAACTTTGTATGTTACAGAAATTTGAGTTTTATCCGAACTGTTGAATGAGAAAATGTGAGAGTGTTTTTGATCTTCTGTCAGAATTATGAGAGGACACTCACAGATCTCATTCAAAAATCATAGTTTCATTGTAATTATCGTTTGTTTCTATTCCTATAAACTTCTCATCAGGCCTACATTTTGCATGAATTTACTGTGATATATCTTTGAAGTGGTTGTTGTTTCACAGTGAAGTAGCTTTCACTTTGTTTTTGATTTGAAGTTCAGTTTCTTCTTAGTTGTTGGCTAAGGCAGTGTTGAAGTATCTGACATGTTAACATACTTTACTTTTCATTTCTCTTCAGAAAAGATTGATTGATCCTGCATCAAACAAAGAGCAGCCTCACAAACAAGATTTTTTAATGAAAAAATGTGTACTCAAGGAAAGCACATGTCCCTGACAGTGTCAATAAAATTTATTTATGGAGATATCTGGGTTTTTACTCCTTTGTAGCACTTTAGACTATATGCATCACTTTTTTAACCTTCATATACTGAAAAAATATAATCAGTATTTTTTCAACTAACACTTGAATCAAAGTTCTCTTTAAAGACGGCTTTAAAGTTTTGATATTAAAATTGCACCCGTTCTCAATGAAAAGACTGAATGCAGACACTAAAATTCATTTAGCTCGTGTTCAAACTTTTTTTGTAAATTGGAAAGTGTTGCTGGAGAAAAAGTATTTTTGCTTTACCTTTCAGGGAAAAAAATAATAATAAAATAACTACCAGGTGTCTAAGCAATTTCAAAGGACCCGTAGTGTCTTATTTATCTGTTGCATTGAGCTGTGAACAAAGGCCGTTCTTTCTGGTGACCCTACTTTTTTCAGAAACATTGTTGTCCTTCGTGATCCGAAGTTGAATCCCGAAAACCGGCCAAATCGCGAGCATCGCAGGAAACGAATCCCATAGGAATAGGTGAAAAAGGATAATAAAAAGTCTAGGCTATTCTAAAAATATCCGATGTGCATTTGCAACTCATATTAAGCCGCAATTAACCTTCTTTCCACTGGAATAAACAAAGTATGGAGGTATTGCCGCCATTTTGAATTTGGCAATGTCACGTGGTCGCGCGACGACCAATCAGACATTTTTCGCCGGTGAAGGCATGGGTAAGATTAATGTTTCGCGCATGCTCTTTGAGTGTTTCGAGAACAGCTGATTTTAATTGGCATATCCAGCAAAAATTTGCGATCTTTGCATGTATAAACTAAAGCGAAAATAAAACAAACTTAAATTTAAAAATGTGTAAAATGTCATTTGTTGCTATTCATGTTTGTAGTCATGATCAATACCGCGAATGAGGAGGATAGCAGAAGTTTTAATTTTCGTTTTTCATTGCAAAGTTTAATACCATACATGATGCTAAGGATGAGAGCTATGAAATTGGTTACATTCAAACCAGCGTTACAGTAATATTAGCAAGGATATACAGTATGCGTCGGTTTTAAAATGCTTACCTTAACAGTAAAGACCAAAAGCTCCTGGTATCGTTGTGATTTTCACAAACTAGTTTATTTCACCGGCATACGATTTGGGAAACACTATCGAAGTAGAATATTTTTTCAGACCAAAAAGCTTCGCTAACGACCCACCCAGATTTCATGCATAATATGATAAATCGGCGGCTGACATCTGATTGGTTCAGAGTTTCCAAATCCGTAAGATGATTGGATTAGGCATTCGAGCAGGTGCACACGAATTTGACTTAAACGAATTTGAATTTGTTCGCCGAAACATTGGTTTGATTTCAAATTTCAGCGACAAAATTCTATTATTTCTTGTACAGTATGACCATGGTAAAGCTTACCATATATAGTCATTAGAAATTTCTTTTAATTGAACTAAGAGTTCGATGAACCGCTGTGATCTCATCGCTCAGTATCTGCATTCATTATTGATTTTTTGTTTGTCATTTTACAAATGAGTGCATTGTGATTTTGAAAGAACTTCGAATGGTATAAATTCAAGTGCAAAATTGAATGCAAACAAAATATGTCACTTTAAATGCAAAGTAAAACAGTTCTGTAAAATGTAAGTTTAAAAATATTGAACAAACAAAAGTAAATAAAAATTAATGATTTATTTGTTTTTTGTTTGTGAAGGTAGTGTTGAGTTTGCGAGTTATTTCAATAAGGAAATATTTTAATGTCTGCAGGAAACGGAAATTCAAGTAATGCACGAACATTAGTCATTTCACCCGTCATAAACAACAACATATTCTTATATATCACTTTTAATAAACTTTTATTCTCATGGTCATCAGTGAAGTTTTGTGTTCATCTTACTATCAAGTTTACACAATTTGAAGAATTAATTTATTTATTTTTAACTATACCTTTATTATGCTTGGGAGTTTATTTCGTCCAAATGCAATAAACAGTCATTTACAACACAAAGAGTTCTTTCTAAAACATCATTTCTACAATTATCAACAACCTAGAACTGCAAGTAATTACAGGTTTTCAGTGTGAATTTTTTCTCTATAATAACTAAAAAGAAGAGCATCTTACCAAAATAGTGATTTTAATTAGTTTTCAAACAAGAAATGAGGTCAAGATTTTCTTTCGGCCTGTACACAAAAGCTAAGACTTCTGTAGTTCGGATTTCAACTCAGGATGGATAATTTCTACCTGAATAAAAAAAATAACTAAACAGGATGGGCTCCTGAAATAAATATAAATGGTTGTCATTTCCATTGGAATTACAGGAAAACTGATTACATAAAATACAGTTAACGGAATACAACAAAGGCTTAGAAACATAAAAACTTAAAATATGAAATTGTCATTTTTTCGGTTAAGAAAAATTCAATTCATCTTCAACAGTTTGCATCGGTTGGTATCTTTTTACTTTGTGGGTATTTATTGCTCAAAATAAATATCCATCATGGTATCAGTGATTCCTGTAAGTCGACCAAGAAGCTGTCGAATTTCTTCAATAAAAGAGGCTTTGTAAGCAGCGTCATCGTTTATAATTTTCGACACTTGTTTTTTCAACAATTCGAGAGCTTCATAAACTTGTTGAAAGCAGGGAACATCAGCAGTGACCAGATTTTGCATTCTGAAATAGAAATCCCCGTGAATGTCGTTTAGGTGAGTTTCTATCTGAAAACAAATTTCTTTGACATTCCTAACGAAAGGGACCCCTTGACTGTTACGCTCAATCTTGTCAAAATCATGCGCCCATTTCTTTATACTCTCATTAAGGAACTCGAGGTCTTGACGCTGTTGAAGTAACGTTTTCTGAAGCTTTTCTAGGTCAGAGATCTCCTTTTGTAGCTCCTGTTTGTGATTAAGAATTCGTTTCAGCGAGACACTCTTCCCACTAAGAGAGCTTGTGCCGTTCACGTAAATCGGGGTCTCCATTTTTAATTGCTACCTCAAGTAGACCAGCGCTCCTATACAAGAGAAAGGAAAAGAGATGTAGAATACGCATACTAACATATACTGAAAAATAAGTGGCGCGGAAAATTCCGATCTTAGTGCATATGGTTCACGTGCGAATAAATTTACAAAAAAACAAAGTTGTTCTAAGATATTAGTGAAACAAAGCATGTAATATTTCTAGGCCAAAAAAAAGGAGAGAAAAGAGAAAAAAAAGGAAATAGGAAAAAAAGGAGAATAAAAGGAAGGAAAAAAATTATGTTAACTATATATATATAGAAAGCATATTGACCTTTAGCAGTACTTTTTGCGTACAAAAATGAAGGGCGCCTTTTTTAAACTAATTTGCGCAAAAAAATTAGATCGTTGGCATGTCTTCTTTGCAAATTCTCTACTTGGAGCTACTTTGGGAGACTAGAAAAAATTGCAAAAGGTAGTTGCTTATTGCAAAAAAAAAGAAAAGAAAGACAAAATAAATGCTTTGAGCTAAGCTGTTTCACTGGCAGCCGGGGAAAAGTGCAAAAAAAATATTAGCACTAACAATGTACAAAACGTGATAATAAGAGATCAGACCGTTGTAAAATTGTCAGTTCTGTTTTGGGTAATTTGCATATATTTTAAGATTCACAATCAGATTAATAAAGTACAAAATTCATATTCTGACAGCCGATCGACTATGATACAAGATTTACAGAAATATGTATTTATTATTATTTAAAAAAAACCTTCCTATGAAATGCAGAAGGTTGAACAAAACGTAGAATGAATTTGTATTCTGTTATTGTGGTCAATTTTAGAATTGTCTCATTTCTTTGGATCTCCATGCGGGAAGCAACATGATCACCGATATAGAATTCCAACAATTTCATCGCTTGAGCTGTTCTGTACAAGTTAACTATTTCAAAATACACATAACCGATAATTTAACAAAATCCCCAAAAGAGAATAGTCAAGAGATTTTGTTTCTGGTCGGATTGTGCGTGAAACCTACCTTTTATATGAAGAAACGGCGACCACTTTCTCTTCAGCACTCGGCTACAAAACAAAGTGATTTCGTCGTTTCTTGTTTTGTTAGAGGTATATGGGCGCTGCCAGACATCAAAAAGCCCCGAGGCGACACAAATGCTAAATAGTAAATGGCAAGGCATCTACTGCGAGTCAATTCATAATTATATAGACGCGCATGTTAATATGATTGGTTAGAAGGCGTCATGCAGGTGAAAGAATTAAATATGGTATTTTTTTGTTATCTCACGCTTCAGCCTTTTATAATGTAACTGAACTGAATTCATCTAGAATTCGTACTTGCTTTATTTCCTATCCTTTAACCTTTCTTTTTATTGAAAGAAGCTGGATAATGTCGCTGTTTAGAATGGCTTTCTTAGAGGGGTTAATATCTTAGTTATTAAATATTTATTACATATCCAGCCAAAAAAATAATAAGTATACCAAAATGTTTTTTGTTTTGGTTAATTTTTTCATCATATCAATGTCATCTCGAAGCCAGTGAAGCAAAGTTTTAAAGGCAATGAGTTTCTAGTTCTTTTTTGACCAACCGACGCAATTGTTTCTTTTCATAAAATCCGAGAGAGATAAGAAGAAATATACAACCTTTCAATATTTAGGCTAAAGAAGAGACACCTTTGAAAACCCTTTCAAAGTATTTGCATATTTAATCGATTATTTGAATGGCTTTTATTTAAGGTGCTTAAGGAGCATCCTAAATTATCTTGATTTTTATTGGTCGCTTTTTCGGAAGCTAAATCTACACACTACGGGAGTGCAGCACTGCACCATCGAGAAAAGAGTCTGATAGTTGTTTACAGCCTTCCAATTTTTACAAAAAAATTGCTTTAAATTGCTTCTCCTAGAAGTTACTAACCAAAACGGCTTAACCGAGCTGCCGCTCAAGTACATTTTCGAAGCCAGTTAAGACAAGATATACGCTTACAAACAAGAAGGTATTTGATTCATTTTTTGAAACGAATTTATCTACAGGGATATAATATGCGCATTTTTTCAAATACAGGCGCATTATCGTATTTTAGCTTAATTTTCATCGACATCTAAACTCGAGGAATATTTTTAAATAAGAACTAAGTAGTTAGTGGTAATCCAATCGGCTTTATTAAAGGAAGGTTTAGTGTTTTTCTAGAGGATCTACAATCGCGCCTCCTTATTTCGTCTACTTCGATTCAACCATGTCACATAAATTGAGTCAAATGATGTGGATGTCGCGGAAAACAAACTTGAAAATGCAACATCATATGAGCATATCCACCAAAACGGGAAAATCTTGAGTGAGTATAACAACTAAAAATGCCTGAGATGTATTTCAAACATGAGTGAATTTTCTTTCCTCTTTATAAGATGAGTGGGCCTGTCGCAACAGAATTGTCAAGCAGCTCTCTTCACTTAAGACAGCTCGGTGCCACTGGAAACGGTCTGGAAACGAGCCACGCCCTGTCAATGAAAATGATTGCCACAAACAAACAACAGCTTCAGAAGACCGTGGGGAGACTGGAGAAGATGCAGAGTCCAATGAAAACACAGCGCGATGACCTTTCTTTCGTCGTGGCGATCATGCAGGACTGGATCCAGGTCTTGCATGAGTCTGAGCGCGGTCACAGTGGAGTGCCTGTGTTAAGATCAGTCAAAGAGGGTTGCAACGAAATCACGCCTCGTTTGAACAGCAATACTAGCGACCTTAATCAAGCTGTACAGCGGCTCAGCAAGGCGAGCGTACCGCGTATTGCGCATGTGCAGAAATGTCTGAAAGATTTGAGAAAAGAAATTCGTGCGGTATTTGACAACGAGAGCACTTATAATGGAAAGTTTGTTGAAGATCTACGAGGGACAATGGGCAACATTATTGGCACCGCAAATGCTTTACTTGCACTGTATTATCAGTAGATACATTGCCGCAGGCACGCATCATTGAAAGAGCAGAGCTAACAGTACCAGTAAACGATTAAATTACCAAATGGTGTCAGAAAACAGAAAAAAAGAACATTTCATGTAATCAGATAAACTGCCAATGGGCATAACGGACAAAGTTCACTTGGAAGCTTCATGAAAAAGATGCAATTAAAATTAATATAAAAGGAATATCAACAACCTTGTCTGTCGTGTTGCTCAATACTCCATATTGTCTTATTTTTTCTTTTCCAATTCAGTCAGGAATACGTAGAATACGCTCAGCTCGAACAAAAATTTGATGTATCGGTGACCGCCGAGCAGAAAAATCAACCATTTTTTTAGTCGAAGACGGTGCGCGCAGTGTTGGGTCCGTACTTACGCGTATCTAGTATTCCAAGGGACACTCTTTTAAGACAGTAGAAATAAAACGCAGCTGGATTTACACAGTGACGCAGTAAAAATGTACCAAAAAGTTAAGCACATTTGAGGGGCAAAATCCTTTTCAACAGACTTCAAGGTATTCGAAGAAACCTTGAAGAACTAGTTAAGTAAAAAAAATATTTCCGCAACAATATTAATTTGGGAGAATTTTTACTAAAACACTTTATTTTGCTGACCAAAAAAAGTCGATTTCATGTACACGGTCTCACAGTATGCATGAAATGTTTGACGAGAGGAAAACTGGAGCAGTACAAACCACTTCAGTCAAAACGCAAAAAAACAACGATACACAACGATACAACTGAAAGCTTACTTACTCCACATCCGGATCTTCGACTAGTTTTACTCCACTGTACTTAAAAAGAGAGTTGCTTACAACATTTATAACAACGAATTACTCATACTAAACTCTGTTAACAATTTAATCCTTATGCATCTTTATCATAACTGTAACTCAATCTGGCTGAAATGCGCTGAAGAAGTAAGTAAATCAAAGCTCTTTTACTTAAATTCGAGCATCCAGCAGTCCGTCAATATTCTTTGATAATACAGTATCTTTAAAATCACTTCTGTTGTCTACAGCTTGTCGGAACGTGGTTCGTGTCGGTTCACGGGCCGACTGTTCAGTCTCACGTGCTTATCACGTCTAGATTTATTTCTCTGGCTCCTCTCAGCGACACCAGCATGGTCTTCTTGGCCCCAGTCCCTTTCCCGTTCGACTCTGTTGTGTCGAACACTTCTCTCTTCCTCATCAGGTGCGAATCCAGCATGGGGGCCACGATGGGCAGGTCCGGTTCTGTGATCTGTATCAATGTTAACGAGAAAAACTCAGCACCAGACTACAGTAAAACATGTACTAAGTAAACCTCTATTACGCAGTCACATTACAAAGTTGCGGAAATCATTTCCTTTGATTACCCGGCATAAAACAGACCTGTAATAAGCGGTCACCTGTATTAAGCCGTCAACTCTATTAAGTCAATCAAAAATCAACAAGTCATTTTTTATTGCCTTTACCACTATTAAACGGTCACTTTGACAAGATGTACAAACTAGTGCAACAGATACACTGTATATGGCGTTTAGCAGTCTTTTACTAACCTCCGACCCAGATCTCTTGGCTTCGTCGACAAGAAATCTGGGTACGAAATTAGTCTTTTACTTCCTCTCTTTTGGCACAAGCAGAAGTAACTCAAACTGTGCAAACACTTTTAGGTCATTTGGTTGTGGGATAGATATTTCGCTCTTTCACCATCTTCATTTTCTTGAACAACTCTTAGGTTTGGCAAACCTGTGTAAGCCATTCCCCAAGAGAATGCATATCTTTTGAAATTTTAATATCACTCCACACATGTGTGGAACACCTTTTCACAAGAATGCTACCTTTTTAGACGACTTTAGTGTAAATGAAAGGAATGCGGACATTTTCTAATTAGTTTTAGTACGATTTTTATAGTATTTTTAGAAGACCGTGTATTTCATTTAGAATATCTCTTTTATTAGTAAAATCCAACTAGTGGTCTATTATCAATGCTGCGTTTTGATTGGTTGAGCTACTGCTACTGTTATAGCCCACTAGTAGCGAAAAGCGCGGGCTTTTTGGCGGCAAAAAAGGATTAAAGACTAGCTTTAACTAGCTAAATTTTTTTTATTCTCGATATTTTTGACCAACTAGTTGGATTTTACTAAAACAATTATTCCTCTCGCCCTCATGGGCTATTGACTCAGAGCCCATCAGGGCTCGAGGAATAATTGTAAAATATTGTAAAGTTTTTATAATAACAGTTATAATGGCAAAATTTGTTCGCTATAACGAGGTTTCGTTACATCGAGGTTCTTCTTCATATATTTTACTATTAAAGTATTGGGGTAAAGAAAAGAGTTCGTTACATTGAGGACTTTGTTATCTAGAGGTTCGTTACATCGAGGTTCTTTTTCATATATTTTGCTATTACAGTTTAGGGTAAAGAAAACAGTTCATTATATTGAGGAATTTGTTTATAGATGTTCATTAAATCGAGGTTGCACTGTACAGACAAATTCCATGAAAGTACCTGTATCTCCGAGAGCTCTGACATGGGGGCGATGCCTATCTCTTAGCACATGTGACGACTGTTTTGTTCGCTGTCTCCACTCTCGGTCAAAAGCAGTAGCATCACCTGTTATAAGTCAGGGGGATACATTCAATGATGATTCAAATGCCATGCGTGTATCAGGGTGCAAAGACAGTCAGTTTTTAAAAAGGCTTGTCCTTTGGGCAAGCTGTAGCTAGCACATACATGTATTTCAAATAGCCCCCCAAAAGTTTTGACAATCAGAATTGATTACAGTTTTTCTGCAACTGAATTCCAAGAAACTTCACTAGGCGATACAACATCCTGGATCTACTATTTTGGTACTTATGTGAATGTGTTCCATGCAAACAGATAATCAATACAAGATTTTAGGCACTTTCACTCAATCCCACACACACATATTCTTTTGATTACACCAACTGGCAACTAAACATTTGCATCTGGCAACTATATTTCTGAAGCTGGACACCAAAAGGCCTGATTTCACCCCTGAAATGCTAGTTCTTAAGAGTCAAATGATAAGACACAGTTCCAGAGCCTGGTAGCTCAAAATGGAACCTTTGTAACACCCAAAGGGCTAAAACTAGACCAAATGGGGTATAAAACCACACCACCTGGCATACCTCCAATAGTGCCCCAACCCCCCCCCCCCCTCCCCCTGAGATATTCATGGGGCCTAAAAAAGACACCTTAAGGTCATTCCCCTGAATTGCATTGTGCATCTCTACTGCGCATAATACTGCAATACTAGTCATGCAATCTTTCAAGATGGCTACCATCGGCGTCGGCACCAAGCCGAGATATTAATTGGGTTTTTTTGTAAGTTCAAAAGAAAAGGGAAGACGAAAGAAGTTAAAAAATATTTGGAAAAGGAAGTGTTGTACTGTGGAAGGTGATGGAGGCGTTAGCACAAAAAAGAAATGCATCAAAGCCGGCAGCTGCAACTTTCGAGGCAGACGAGTGATCGAGTTAGACGTGCTGGCCAGAGCCCTGGATAGTGGTTGGAGTGCATGCGGAAAAGCTCTTCAGCTATCAAACTGCCAAGATGAGATCTCTGGGTTGGGTAGTTTTTTGTATATCATGTGCAGCGACCCGGAATGTGGAGAGGTAAATGTGTGCAGCACAAACAAGTCGCATCGTGCCGCTGGTGCTGGTCGCAGCCGACCAGTTTTTGATGTAAACACCAAACTTGCCGCAGGTAGGTACATTTATTTGATTAGCAGCTTTTATCTGAACATTTTTCCGAGCTTCATCATTATTTAACAATCATAATACCATGTAATTAGATCTGTACGAATAAGTGCAGTAAAATTTATGATGTTTTTCTCCTGGAAAGAGAAATGTGCCTGCCAGCCTGGGAACAGAAGATGATGGCATAGCTTCTAAGCGAATACCGGCACCCCCCTCTTTTTTTTGCTTGTTTGACTCTACAAACAATAGGCTGCCTACACAAAAAGAATGGACAATTTTCTATGTTCAGAAAAAAAGATATAAAGGAAAGTATAAAGCCAATACTCAATTTTTCATTTAAATTATGGTAACCATGGTAACGAATTTAGGGTAGTGCTTCCTCAACGTATGCACGTTCGTACCAAAAGCCTTTTGAAAGTGTTACTCTTCTCCAACTCTAAATGTGTATAACCTCATTTCGCACAATCAATAATATTCTGAGTGTTATTAGGCCTAATTATTAATATAGTCCATGGTGCAAGGCAGCAAACCGGAAGTGTCGAAAATTACCTCAAAGGGGGTATGTTTGAGCCCTTGCAGCTCGTAAACGAATACTGGCACCCCCCTTTTTATTTTGATTTTGAAGTCCCAGTATGATGAATAGTTAATAGACGAAATTTGAGAAAAAATCTACCGGTATGTTTAAGTTCTATTTCAGGGGAATGACCTTAAGTTCACAAATTTGTACAAAGTATCATTAAGAACAACATCAAAACACCCACTTTCATCCAGGTTGATAAAATCCTGCTTTCTTTCCTCCTCACCAGTTCTTCTATTCATTGACCGCTCAATCACGTGTGAACGATCATCTGTGAAGGATACAGAAATAAAAACATTTAAAAATCATCCACTGAAATTGTCACCATACCTCCCACCTGTGCATAAGAAAGACTTTTGAAAACTTCTCCCCCGAAAATTTTTTCATCAAAATGACAGATCTATTCAAGTGATTTTTTAACAGGGCATTTCAAATGTTCAATCTATAAGTGTACTCACCAAGGTGATGACCAATAGCCATCCGATGCAGCCCAGATTCCGAGTCTCTCACGGCATGCTGGGTTTCTTTCACCTAAATGACAACAAGAAAAATAAATAACGTATTTTATGCATGTACATGTTTACTGGTCTGTAAACTGTTTAAAAAGAGATACATTTGAACACAGATAAACAATGGTTTTAAAATTGCTCCTTTAAGATGGTGGGGCTATGCTCAGTATTTGTACAGATTTTTGGATCCAAAATTCAAGACTTTTTCCAGACTTTTTCCCAAAACAATAATTTCTTTTTCCACACTTGAGGTTATCAAATAGGTGATCAATAAAGACTTTTTTACAATGCATGGAACATACAGGTAAGATTGAATAAGATTTGACCAAAACAAAAAGAAAATTTCACTGATAAAGCACTTGTTGTAGCTTTGAAAAAAAATCTCAAATCGCAATATTTTGATCATATTCACATGTATTTTGCGCAATATAAATGTTCAATTATTATTATTAATTATTATTATTATTTTTCCAGACTTTATCTCTATTTCCAGACTTTTTCAGGTCTGGAAAATTGCTGGGCAAATTTCAAGACTTTTCAAGAATTCATGACTCTGTAAGAACCCTGTGCAACATGAAAAACAAGGATAACTGTTGAACAAAAAACATAAGAGTTACAATGTAATTCATCCTGCAGCGATTAACAATACTGATCTGATGTTGAAAGGTGACAGATTGTCATGTGCCAATCAGAATAATCAAACCACTACAGCATGTACATCCGTCACTGTACAGGTACCAGTATACATGTATCTGAAAGAAGAGAAATTTCAAAAACATAATTATGGAGGAACTTACTCCACCAGGAGCACGCTTGGTTGATTTTGATGCTTGGAAGTACTTGGGTTCCCCTCTGCCATCATTAGAGTAACTCATAACAGTTGACGATGAATAGCTGTATGTGTTGGGATCATTTGCCATTCGCTCCTGAATGAACAACAACACATAGGAAAATATTATACAAAACATCAACATGAAAAATATTGGGTTTTCAACTGTACGTAAAGGAAAAACCCAGGAAATTTAATGCATTCAATACACAATAAAAAGAAAAAAACAAAACAATTTTACCATATTATTATATTGTATAAAATAAGGGGGGGCAGAATAGAGCCCAAATTTACTTCAAATAAACAGTTAGACTCTCATTTCTAGTTGCCTAATAGGAACCAAGGAACCAAGGGAAGAAATTTATGTAAGTTCTGCAATCACTGAGGGCCTTTGTCAAGCATATGTCAATAATAAGAGCAAGCTTTCTGATGTATAGCCCCATCGTCAGAGCAAAGGATCATAATTATCTTCAACGTATGAGTTCCACTTACAAAGTTCTGGTGCATATTTGCCATCATGGAGTTCATGTTTGCGAACATGTTGCCAAACATGCTGCCGAACATGTCATGGGGAGCTAGCTGTTGATTGTTATGAAGAGATCTATCACCTCGCCCTCCATTATCAATGGCAGGGCGTGTTGAGGGGAAACCAAAACTTGAAAAAGGATCTCCAAATCCATTGAAAAGAGCCATCCTCCGCTGATGATCCCTAAAAGGTCAAGATCCATGAGCACACATTATGCAATCATTTACCAGTATACGGAGTAACACATGGAAAAATTGAAGAAAACCCAGTGAACCAGCAAAAAATCTAGGGTGCCCAGCAAATGATTTGTAAAGAAACCTAAGATTTTCTAGTCCCCGGGGGCAAAAGTTTGGTGCCAGGGGCCGCTAGGCTCTGCTAGAGCACAGCTCTAGATTGAACAACAAAAAAATTTTCACTATCTACCCACATCTTTTTCATTTTAAATATTTCAAGCTTAAAATGATCCAAAACATGATTGCACGCCTGCGCTCTGGGGCAGGAATTTTTTATTTTCTCAATCATAAAGTAATGCTGATTTCTAAAACAGGGCAAAAACATATACAGTGCTACGAAAATAGTGAAATGCGTGATCTAAGTACCTTGTCTCACAAACTTCACGAATGGTCCTTTTTGCTGTATCAGCATTAACAGGTGTGACTTAAACATTCTGCTTATATAAAATTATAGCCTTTACAGAGGTAAGTTTTAAATTTCTTCAGCACTTTTCAGAGTGAAAGTGTTAATTATTTGAACAGTACACAGTGTATAATTGCCGATTTGGGAACTGAGTCTCAGACCATAAAAGATTAGTCATCTTCACATTCACAATCAGAGCTGCCGTCCATTGCAGTTACTGTGACCGACTGGACACGTACGGCTGAGGGAACTGAAGCCATGTTTGCAAGTCTTGGCAGGCAGGCTGCTTTATCAGCTCCTCCACTTCTTTCTGTCCGTTGAGACTTGGAAAAAAAACGGTTGATTCCAGGTTGCTTTGATGTGGGATTCTTTCTTAACAGCAAAACCAAGATAAACGATCCATGTGGAATTGGTCACACAACAAACACGCAACACAGTACTGTGAAAGTCCCTCAGTGGAACAGTGGAATCCAATTTAAAGTAAGCACTGTGAATTGCTTAACGAGATTTGCTGCTAAAAATAGCATTGGGAAAAGCAATGATCGGTTGTAAATTTTATCCAAAAGTTTTTGAACCTGGGTAAAGGGTTGGTTTGTACCAAAACAAGTCTTAGAATCAAGGAATTAGAAGACACAAGGCAACAATCACACTTATTTTAGAAGGTATTGTTTGTCCATGCACATGCTTATTAAATAATTTTACACAGCGACCATCAGCCATAACAAAGACTAAGCTCAGCCATAACAGGTGTTATGGTTACGGCCCCTGATGACAGCTCAGCACACCACATCAACCATCATGACTGTTAAATTGCATTCGCTGTTTGAAATATGCTCCAAAAATGTAATTCATGCTGCCTGCTCAATTTGGGCACGCAACAATATAATTGGTGGAAATTTGACAATAGCAAACCCACACATCCAGCAGCCTGTCTTAACCCTTTAAACCCTAAGATCAAAATTTGAATTCTCATTTTTAGCCCCTATTCAATTCCTACAGAAGTAGTGGGGAGAAGTTCATGAAATATCAAGCAAATACATCTTGTGTGATCATGTCTGTAATTCTCATGACCACTCTGTTTTACAAATCATTGATATTACAAGAAGAAATTTGATGCTGATCACTCTTAGGGCTTAAAGGGTTAATGGGGGTAGGAGCGTAGCCTCATTTCTCAAACAGAGGCTGGTTATTCAGGAAGCAAAGAAAGTCATTTTTACAGCTAATAGCCCCAACGTCATTTCAACTAGCCCCAAAAACATTTCGATGAGCAGAATTGATTTCACAGTTCTTCTGTAATTTGAATTCCTCAAAAAACTTCACTTGCCCATCAGGCAAGTTAAGAACAGTATCCACTAGCCCAATAGCAAAATCCACTAGCCCCAGGATATCAGACAGTACTTTCTTTGTACAGTTGAACCCCCATTATCCGACCTCGATTATCTGGATTTCTCGGTTATCTGAACTTTTTCTCTGGTCCCAATTTGTTCATGAATATTTATTAGTCAAGATCAAGATCCGTAGCCATATCCTTTTTAAAACTACAGCATTCAAAAGTGCAGTCAAATGCGAGGGTTTTTGCTTTCAAAGAGCAAAAGCAGTGCTCGCACGCGTCGTAACTAATGAAGAACATTCAAATGACTTCTGCTTGGCTCAGAGTTGCGTTGTTGCTAAGTGAAATTTCATGCTCTATGGCTCGCTCGGTATTGCAGCAGAAGAAACTGTTGAGCCTGTTGCCCAGAGAATTGCCACAAAATCGGTCCTTTTTTACCGATTGTTTTTTGGCAAAGTTAGCCCCAAAAATTTCCACAAATCTGTCTCTGAATTATCCCGCAAAATTTGCCTTTTTTTCACGACCTATCGGAAGCCCTGTAGTATGGCGCGATCCATCAGATTTAATTGTTTGAAAATATCGCAGACAGAAGTCGGTATAAATTCGAAGGTAAACTGGCTTTGTTTATGCGATTTGGCACATTTTTTATGACAAAAGCAAAGCAAGATAAGATGAAATGTTTGTTTTAACTTTACTCTTTTAATTTGAGTCTAAATCATAGAGAAACCTGGTTGCCAAAGTGGCGACTAAACCAGAATTTCTAGTCGCCAAGGAGAAAATGTTAGTCGCATTGGCGACTGTATCAGTCGCAATTTCGAGTCCTGCGCCCCAAATGACAGCTCTGTTGCAAATCCTTTCGTGAAGCACATTAGATTAATGCACTTGCCTTCACAGACTTTTGTGGGATGCAATTGAAGTGCATTAACATGGTTGCTTACCTCTGAGTTGTACTGGGAGTTGAATGCCCAAAATTTTAATTCTTATAGCTGAGGGCGTTTGGCTAATAAGCTTACTAGAAATAAGCCAATAACTTCTTCAGCAAGTAAAACATGCATTAAAAATGTTGCCATCACTTCAACAAAAATGTGAGCACTGTTACTAAACAAACACAAAGGGAGAAACTGCAGAATACACTTGTCACTTCCAAGCTGTATCCAGGCTGTATCCCTGCTAAGAGAGCTGGATACGTGGATAATGCAGTTCCGTTTTAATCGCCTTTCTGTCCTCAGTGGCTTTAAGAACGACAAGAGATACTATGTGCTTCAAGCCACAGGAAGACAATGACTTAAAAGTTACAAATATCAAGTAAACATGAAAAACATGTACACAGTGACACTGTATAAATTTTAGCTTTTCAATTCAATGCGCAGCAACGAGTATATCACTTTAATAAGAATGTGAGCACTGTCACCAAACAAACACGAAGGGAGAAACTGCAAAAAACCCTTGTCCGTTCTAAGGTGTATCCACCTGGATACGTGGTAATGCAATTTCTTTTTAATCGCTTCTATCGTCAGTGACTTAAGAACGACAAGTCATACTATGTGCTTCAAGCCAAATATCAAGGAAACATGAAAAAAAATGTACACCGTGATATTGTATAAATTTTAGCTTTTCAATTCAATGCGCAGCAACGAGTATATAAACAAAGTCTCTCTACAGTATGTGGTCCTTGGTCCGCGTCTTTGTCGAAAACGATAAAATATTTCGTGAAGAAAAAAAATACGTTGAAAAATGAAAGATATCGTGATTTACTGATTAGCATTCTTTCATATCACGAAGTTCAGCCTTCTTGCTCCGGGTGAAGACGCGAAATTAAAGTTTGTTGACAGGTAGGTTAATTTGTCTTTCTTGAAGTTTGGATTTTTGCGGCACCGTAAATTACGTGGTCATGTTTACTTAGCCTGCGAATAACTAAAACGCAACGGGAAGACTTGCCTTTTTGCAGAACAGGTTTTCAGATCAACTTATTTCTGCTGTTGGAAGCATATTGCTGTAGACGCTGAATTTTTTGTTTTAGCGACTCTTGAAAAATATCACCAAATTTCGCTTAGCGGTCCTTGGTCCGCGTCCTATGACCTTGGTAGAATAAAACTTTCCAAAGTAAAAAGCGACGGCCTTTGTTTTCGAAGATTGTTTTGAAAGTCGTCCCTATACATGTCTACAAGTTCTCTTTTTTAATACCTCGAGTACATACAGAGTTTTTGGTAATTATTTTCGACCGCGCTAAAAACCGCTCGTCGACGCTCGTGTGGGAGACTCGAGGAGACTGTTGTCTGAAGTCTTTGAAAGAAAAGCAGATTATTTTATGCTCACAACATCTTCCGAAAAAAACTTTAGCTTAATTGCATCAAGAAAAGAAAAAAATACAAGAAATACTGTGAAAATCACGTTTTCGTGTGGAAACTATAACATTTTAACGTTTTTATCGTGCTGCTTACCTGAGACGCGGACCAAGGACCAGATGCGCGGACCAAGGACCATCGAAAACGGTCGCCTTTTTGCTAATTCCAAGCAAAGTATTTATGTCTGGAGCTTGAAACTTCAGGATTATCGACAGGAACATAAAAGCTATCTTCAGGGAGTATTTCAGCTCGTTACATGACGATTCGGGTAAGATATTCAAGTTAATGACTTTTACACGCGGACCAAGGACCACATACTGTACTACACTCCAATATTTTAACGACGTTTTTAACTAACCTGAAGAACGGATCGTCCTCTAATTCACGAAAGCCACTTCGGAACATTATCTTGAAATTCAAACGGTCGCCTTTTCTGACAAGATTAAGATTTGCCTTCACGAAGAAATTCTGGGCAGTATTGATCACTTCCAGTTCGAGTCATCGAAAACCTTTTCATACATGCGCTTGAGCGTGCGCATTTCCATTCATTTCCATTTCATTGTTCCCAGCCTCTTAGCAGTCTTAGCACCGTCTAGATATCTGAGTGGGGTCTGGGATTGATTGATTGATTGATTGCAAAGATTGATTGATTGATTGATTGATTGATTGAAGGATCCTTTAAGCGACTTTAAAAGTATTAATATTCGAGAGAAAAGAAATGGTATGGATGGCGCAGTCGATTCAAATTCAAGAGCTGGTGTGGACTTGCTTTTAGTCGACCTCTCACAAGTTCTTAGAAGTGAGCGAAGCTAGCGAGCTTTAATGCATGTCATTCACGAGGTCGCGCAGCGACTGAGCGGCGAGAGACAAAGGGCATAACCAACCAGAAAAAAATTAAAGGAATTTTAGAAAGTCTAGCACTGGTGTTGAGGCAAACATACTCTGAGTGATAAGGTCCGGACCCGCGTGGCGCTACTTTCCTAGATACGAAAGGCGGGAAAGCAAGAGGAAGCAAAGGTGCCGCTGGTTTTCTTTCGTAAGGAGGGGTAGTGAGTGGATCTCTAGCGCGATCAAATGGACTTACTTATTATAAAGAACGATACAGAAAATAAATATTGAAAAAAAAATGCAGAGCGTTTTCCATTTTTCGAGAGAAAGACTGAAAGTCACGTTGCTCTTTTCTTTCCAAGAACGTCAGGTTCATAAAGAAAAACCTTTCATTGGAGCGCAAAGAAAGTAACGCCGAAGATAATTTTTGGTAAATTATACCTGCTGTTCCATAAAATAACATTATTAAGCCTGTATGGCCTTGATTTTCTGATAATTATGGTACTTTGGGTGGGTGGGTGGGGTATTGATCTGTTTTCAGATAATTCTGGACTTGAATGGAATTATATGAAATTACTCATATTTTGAACTGTGCTTAAAAAATGAAAGTCGAAATGATCCCCGCAGTTGACAAAACAACCTAAGTGGTTGAAAAAAAGACCTGAATAAATTCAGGCTTGACTTGAAATTGAACCCTAACCTTTGTAAGACCAGTTGCAGGAAGGCCTGCTTTACAGCTGGCTTGATTAGCTTAATGGATAGAACATTGTGACTGGTCTCGCAAACGTCAGGGTTTGATTCTTGGAAAAGCCTAAGTATTTGCAGGTTCTTTTTCAACCGCTTAGGTTGTTTATTCAACTGCGAGGATTATTTCTACTTTCAATACTGGACTTATTTCTACCAAATTAATATTATCAGTAATAGTACATGCAAATAAATAATCTTTATGTACTTGATCTTTTACTCCCCACACTCCTATTGTTGATATACATTGATTTTATCAAAAATTGAGATGGAATCCACCAGGAAATTGAGTAATTTTAATTTTCAGTGGACAAAAACCTTGCACCAGAATAATTTAAAGAATATTGCATTCTTTTTTTACATTTTTCAAGGGCTAAAGATGTAATTAGTCATCTGTAATAACACCAAAGAAAATTTCTCATGGGAGTCCAAGAAAATGAATGTCAAATTTCACAAGAATTGTGAATACACAGGTAAAATTCTGAAAATTTCATGTGTAAGATGTAATTTTGTGAAATTTGACATTCATTTTCTTCGGCTCCCGTAAGAAATTTTCTTTGGTGTTATTACAGATGACTAATTAACAATTAGACCCGTACCCTTGCAGGATACGGGCCCTTGAGGGCGAAGGGTCTAATAATAATTAGACCCTTCACCCTCAATTATTAAAACAATTATTGTTTTAGTATCACCCAACTAGTCGGACAGAAAAGATAATGATAAAGTTAGCAAATGCAAGTTGAAGAAATATTTATTTGGGAATAAAACAAAAGAAAGCGTGACGCTCGATTGCACCAAATTTGCATAAATTTACATAACTGTCATGTTTTTGAAACTCGTGATACAAAAGTGTAGCTTGTGAAAATTCATTCATTCATTCAGCTGTGAAGTTGGTGAAAATCCAGCCACAACTGTTCATAGAAAAAAAAATCTTTAAAATAGTGCAGTGACCCACAATACTTTTATGAACTGCAAGGAAAGCTCGAGTGAACTAGATCAAGTTGGCGATTGATAATTGGGCCAAGTTTTCAACAGTTTGTCGATTTCTATTTCATCGCATGCAGTTATTGTTTACGATGGAAACAGAGCAGCCATGAAAGCTAAAAGACTGTGGCATTCCACAAAACGCGAAGTGGTCGCCATTGTTTTGGTAGGTTTTTAAAACCAGCAAATTTTGCTACTCGAGGACTATTACTAATAGTCCTCTAGTAGTGTAGCCAATACGCTCTTCTCACATATGGTAATATACCCCTCCAACCTTGTTTGCGAGTAAAAATTCTTTTGAAATTCAAATACGAAAACATCGTCTGATTAGCATTTCAAAAGAACTTGTACTCAAAAACGAGGTTAGACGGGCATATTACCATATGTGAGAAGAACGTATTGCAGGATTTGCATTAGTCCACTAGTTGGGTGATACTAAGACATTTTTAGCCCTTGAAAAATGTAAAAAAAAAATTCAAAATGCTTTAAATTATTCTGTTACAAGGTTTTTGTCCACACAAAATTAAACTTACTCAATTTGCTAGAGGATTCCGTCTTTAAAGCTCAAAGGTAACTGATGATAGCTACTCAATCGCTTGAAAGTGATTTCTTTTTTTGTGGGCTAGGACTCCTTTTCTCTGCCTGTAACACTTGCCACAAACATCACACTTATAAGGCTTCTCTCCAGTATGCGTTCTGTTGTGCCTTCGAAGATATGATAACCGTGCAAAATTCTTGCCACACTGCTCGCAGCTGAATGCTTTTACTCCTGTATGTTTTACTTCATGTCTTTTGAGGTCACATGACTGAACAAACGATTTGTCACAATGGCTGCAGGAATAGGGTTTTTCGCCAGTGTGTGTTCTCTTGTGCACTTTCAGGACCTCCGGTCGGCTAAAGGACTTATCACAAAAGGTGCAAGCATAAGGTTTTTCTCCACTATGAACCTCTTTTGTGTGTTTAGTGAGAGTTCCTTTCTCATAAAACCGCTTGTTACACTGGCTGCATTCAAAGGGTTTTTCTCCTCTATGCCTTCGTTTATGTTTCTCAAGTTTTCCCGCCTGGGCAAAACTTTTATCACACTGGTCACACTGAAAAGGCTGATCACTCTGTTCATGTTTTGCCAAATGTCGTTCTAGTTTTGCTGAGCTAATAAAACACTTGCCACAGTTGTTACATTCATATTGGAGCTTCCTTTCAGAATGTAGCAGTCTATGCTGGTCAAGAAATGTATAGTGCATATAAGACTTGTCACACTGGTCACATTTATAAGGCTTGACCTTTGCTTGTGATGTATTGTTAGGCTGCAGTTGGTCCAAGCCATTAGACTGATTCTCACCCTGGTTACATTCTTGAATATTTAAAGATATTTCTACCTCTTTGTATGAATTTTCTACCAGAGTGGAAGAACCTGCACTTTCAGATGTCATAACCAGTGGTCAAATAGCACACAACAATGTCTAGATCTTAAATAGAAAGAGAATTTATTAAAATTTATTAACTGTTATTTTTTAAAGGCACTCAGCCAATCTGCCTCCATAGGCAGTGTGGCCACTGCTTTAACAGATGTTTATTGATTGCCACTGCACAGCAGTGTAACAAATAGTACCAAGTATCTTGGCTAAATCCCAAGCCCCGAAAAAGACACCAGGTCCAAGCAACAAGGGCACATTTTGGAATTGTTTTGGTGACTGTCTGGAGTTACAGGGCATTTCAAAACAATTCTACCTCCAGGGTTCGTACCCGTTTTTGAACAAAAAAATTCAAGGACTTTTCAAGGACTTTCAAGGACACATTTCCCATATTTCAAGGACTCTATTCAATTCAAAAAGAGCCTTAATTCTATGTCTTTTTTTAGTTCTTCACAACATAGGTAATTGTAATATTATTGTGTTTGCTCCTTTTCCTTTGGAGTTCTACTTAAATTATAAAGTTAGCACCGAAATTCAAGGACTTTCCAGCACCGACCGCAATTTTCAAGGACTTTCAAGGCCTTGAATTTTTATTTTAAAGGACTTTTAAGGACTTTCAAGGTGCGTGCGAACCCTGTACCTCTATATCTCAAGGAAAAATTGAGGAACAATACTGGGAATTTAAAGGTAAATTGACAATCTAAGCATAAGTCAATTCCAATCATTTTTCATTCAGTTATTAAAGGAAGGCCAGTAGTATGCAATTGTTGATTTTTTGAGCCTGTGATATATATCAGAAATCACACCTTAGGTGTTAAAATTGACTTAAGTAATTTTTATTTTGGGATATTCTTTTAAATCATTTGAGAAATAGATTTTTGAAACAAACAGGTTTATAGCAGATCTAAGAATTATTTTTTTAAAAAAACCTGAATTAAACTGATATAGATTCATACAAACTCCAGGTCTACATAGCCAAGTTTGAAGTAATACAGCATTTTTACCCACAGGGCCAGCATCTATTCAAATTTATTGGACCAAAAGGAAGCGTTTACTTAAGAAAAGAGTTCAACATCAACAGGGTTTGTTGGGAGCACCAACATGGCCACTGTTTCATTGTTTTGGAACACCATTATGGCTATGGTGACATCATGTGAAAACACTTTATGCCAGGCATTTTAATTTAAAAAATACTAAGTTTTCTTCAACTAATCCAAAATGATGTGTAGATGAAAGTAACGGCAACGCGGAGGTCATGGCTTCGAATCCCGTTGAAGCCCTGACTTTTTTCAGGCTTCTTCTTTCCAATTGCTTAAATTGGAAAATTTACTGCGATGATCACTCTTTACTTTCATCTACAACTGCAGTTCAAATATGAATTATTTCATATACTTCACATCATTTTCACTCCTCACGGGAGCCATGAACTGAATAAATTGACCTCGCTCCCAATGTGTGGCTTCATAGCTCAGTTGGTAGAGCAACACACCGGCAACGCGGAAGTCATGGGTTCGAATCCCGTTGAAGCCCTGATTTTTTTCAGGCTTCTTCTTTCCAATTGCTTAAACTGGAAAATTTACTGCGATGATCACTCATTACTTTAATCCAAAATAGCCAGTATTACACTAATGTAAAATAATGTGAAAATTTTGCCTTGACTAGAACAGGAATCCTAGCCTTTCTCAGCACGTTCACGCCATCTCCCCAAATTCCCATTACCCTTCCCTCAACCCTTTTCAAATTTCTCCTCATAAAATCAATGCCTTGTAAAACAGAGTGGTCATGAGGAATTATGGAAACAATCACACAAGATGAATATGCTTGATATTTTATCAACTTCTCCCCACTACTTTTATAGTAAATGAATAGGGACAACAAAGGTGTTCTGTTCACACAGAACCACCTTAACCTTACAAAAATATAGATGCCAAATCATTCAAAGTTTGGTGTGAACAGACTGAAAAATATTGAACTATCCCATGGGAATGAAGTGTCCTGTCAAATTTTTCAGCAGGTGAAAAAATTTGTCCAATGCCATGTGAACATAGACTAAGATTATCTCATATATGATAAATTACAAGTAAGTCATTAGAACAAGGATGAAAGACCTGCAGCTGAAGGTCCAATGGGAAGGGTTTTATCAAGGCGACCACAAGATTTGACTGTTGAAGACCTGTCCGCATAATTTACAGAATAGGTTTTTATGGCCCCTTGATCATTTAAATGAAACTCTTTTCCATTGTCTGGCTTATCACCTTACCCTGTAAGCCTATCACTCTAAATTCACGATTCCTCCGAATCTCTTAATTTAAGAAAAAAGTTTTCTTGACCTTTTTTCTGTAATTTAAAATCTCGAATTTAGAGTGTATTTGTATTTCATGAATCACAGGGGCGTACCAAGCTTTTCGACTAGTTGTTCTGGTTGCCCCTCATTTCCACATAACCTGAAAACTGCACGCATGGCAAGTACGCACTGACCTCACGAACACTTTGTAAACGTCTTCAGCGTTTTCGCTCATCCAAACAACCCATAATTTATTACAAGCGGTAGCGTGATCAAACCAAAAATTCGTAGACCTCGTCCTACAGCCGGTTGTTGAAACTTTGGATAGCGCTATCCACCGGATAAATCACTATCCAGCGGATAAGTATTACGGAGATCAATTACGTTATAGAGATTTATCCGGTGGATAGCGTTATCCAACGTTTGAACAACCGAGGCCAGGTCTGTAGTGGGCCGGCTACGCCCCTGTATCAAGCAACTTTTTCGAATCTTGAATAAACAATAGCGATATATGCCAATCTACTGTATTTTTATATATACGAAAGAAGTTTTACTCACCTTCGTGAAAGCACAGAAGTCAGGTAATGGAACTACAAAAATTACACCACGAGCAAACGAGCATTTCTGAGCGTATTCTGAGCATTCTCAAGTTCCCTCGTTCCTAGAGCCCGTCGCTTCTTTTGGTCACGCGGAGCTCTGGGCCGAGTTGTTCAAAGCTGGGTTAAGATTGGTTAAGATAACCCAGGGTTAGTGCGAGATTTGAATTCAGATTTGAAAGTTTAAAAAGCATTTCAGTTTTAATTCTTTTTGTCTACAAGATGACGATTGGGAGCTCTAAAAGTAACAGAAAAAATTATCTGAGAAAATACTTTTGAACACAAGAAAAAGAAACTCGGGTTACATTTAACCCCGGGTTAAGCGCTAATCGGCCTTCGAACAACTGGGCCCTGGAGGTAAGTAGAAATCCAGATAGCCAAAGGTTAAGAAGTGCGGGCGAGATCGATCCTCCTGCTCTAACGCTGTGCTTTGAGTAATCTAGCAACGACGATCGACTCCGTGACAAAGTGAAAGGAAGTTACTCGCCGGGCCGCTGTGAGGGGTATGGTTTTCAAGCAGTTTACTCTGGGATCAGAGAGTTTGGGTCTAGATTAGGGTATCATTTTCCAGGAAACTGATCAATTGATTGAAGATTTTAGTCTAGACTGAGGAAATCGCGGGAATTGCCACTCAAGAATATAAAAATCAAATCGGCTTTGTTTTAGTTGGACTGTACTAGCCCTGTGCTAGTGAAAAATATAAACGGCAAACTGATCCTTACTGCAAGGCGATGAAGAAGTAAACAAAAGGATAAAACAAAACAATATATAGTTAAACAAATTGCCCAATATTTCGGTTTAAAGACAAACCTTCTTCTGGGGCTGAAAAAATGGAAATTAAAAAAAAAGTTCGGTACAAATAAGAATTGGAAAATGTGACAGTAGAAACAATGGATTGTTACTGGTATATGAGACCAGGTGGTATCATATATCAGTGAGCTTGGTCACGTCTGTTTATTCCTAGGGGAGATAATGTGTTCCCTTTGTGTATTAAATGAGCTTCTCGAGCCTTTCTCACTGCATCACGGTTGCTGCGTATGAGTTCAAGTGGGATTAGCTAAAGAATGACGTCGTTGATTGAATGCCCAGCTTGATTAAAAATGTAAGGAGACAGGAGTGGGATCACTGAGTTGTTGGTGGCTCAGGATGGATCGGCGGTGTTCCCCAAAACGTTCATTTAGTTGGCGTTTGGTCTCTCAGATGTACTAACATTTACATTTGTTGCATTGAATTAAGTAGATAAGATTTTTTGATTTGCAGGATAAGTGGTCAATGATTTTTCTTTTTTCATTAGTTGCGGTAAAAATGTAATTTGTTTGGCCTTCCTGGAGAAAAGGACAGGTGAGACAGCGTGGATGGTTGGTAGTGACCTCAAAAGCTTTTGGAAAACAGCTACTCTAGGATAGGTTGGGGGATTTGGGGAGTTTAGTCTAGTATAGGGTAGCAAAATTCACTTGAACTAGCTCGGGTACAAGCTAAGGTCTCCAGGGTACAAACTAATGGTTCCAGAGTCCCAGCGGCACATCCCCAGCCAAAACCTCATAAACGACCTCCCCGGAGTTGCTCGCTCAGGCCTGGGCAATACCTAGCCTGTTATAACCATATTCAAAGAAATTTCAAGTTTGATCAACCTTAATATCTAAACGTTCTTTGCTGTTGATAATGTTAAGAAGGCTGTTAAAGTGATAAAAACTAGACTCGCCGAAAGGCGTTGCGCTGGTTTGGTCTGAAAACGGGTATCCACTTTGCCCATTTTGGTGTGGAATCGGGTATGGTTTTTGAGGGAACTGCAGGAGTGTATGAACATATTTATCGTTTCAATTCCAAATGAGTAAGAAAGAAAGAGAAATATGCGAATTCGAACTGACAATGCATTTGAAGAGCTTTTGTTTGCGTTCTAATGAAGTAATGATAACATAATTTCTGCTTAAAGGCCAGGTCTGAAAACGGATACGGATTTTAGAGGTCTGGTCTGAAAACGGGTGTGGAAAAATGCATTTTTTGGTCTGAAATAGTGTCAGGATTTGGAGAACCGGGCGGCACACCCCCACCTGACCAAGAATTGCCAGGAGTACTCCCCCCGGGGCTATAACACTGTACAGCCGCCCCTCTTCTCGATCTGAGGGGAGGGGTCGAATGTACACAGGCTATAAAATAACCTTGTCGCCGACCACTACGTGACATAGAATCCTAGCAAATTTGTAACCTTAAATCTATTAAAACAAATATGTGGACAACCACATCGAGAGTGATTACTTCTCTCCCATCCCCCTCCCCCGTCATTCCTCGTTTTTTCTCTCGTCCCAACTTTCTCTCACTGTGACGTGGCTCTTGAGAAAAACAATAATCCAGTCCTGTTAACCACATAGCACGGAGCTTCCGAGCGCTTGCGCGGCGGAAACTTCGGATAGTTACAACATTTGGTTCAGACGTCAGGTTATGGCCATCCGCCTTCTTATGGGCCTTAACGATTGGGGGATGGTTAGTTGATGCAGCATACGATCATTACAAACAATACAGTCATTTTGTGAGGTCCCCTCATAACCCTTTCCCAGCCAGTCCAGTCCTTTTTCCCACTTTTGCTTTTAATTACACATTTGATCAATCTCGTTCCCAGAGTCCTCGTTGCTTTGTCCAGCGGAAAGGGCAATGGGGACGTTAGCCTATTTACAGACCTCAGCGCCCCCCCGTTCCCCGTTGCCCGTTCCGCTGGACAAGGGCTACGCGGACTCTTGGAACGAGATTGACATTTGATGAGTTACCATGATTTTAGGGGCGTGCCAATTCACGCACTATTATTTTTCACTGTGTTTCTGACCCGTAAGATCGTCAAGATCGAGCACTTTGCGTTACGGGCTGCCACCTTGCATGAGTCTCAAAACTGGTTAGGGAACAGGGGCTGTTTGGAAGGAAGCAAGAAAAGTCCATCGCCCGCCCCCTAGGTGCATTTGAAAATCAAGATGGCCGCCATTAACGGTAAGACACGCTATATCTCGACGATCTCACGAAAAAATAGGGGACTGTGAACAGTCTAAAAATGACACGAATCGCGGCTGTTGATTTAAATGGCATGTATCAAGGGATGGAAAATATTAGCAGCTGCTATTAACGCCCCTTAAGCTAAAATTTTTGAAAGTTACAAGAGAGTAGAGCTTAAAATCCTGAGATGGCGAATCCGTTGGTTTTGTTTTCATATCAAAAGTGAAAATGTGAAATGTGTTTGAAACTAAACTGGTCAAGACATGCACCATGAGAGACCATCAACTTGCTTGCTGCTTAATTAATGGTGCATATGATTTTAGTAAATATCCACAGTTCAGTCTTGGCCTGGTCATGATCGGAAAGAATGACGTTTCTTGAGCGTGCGGCTCATGATCCAGCGGTATCTCTTCAATAATGTAGTGGTCGTCTGAAACGGTAAACTCAGGATTTATGACGTCACCACCATAATACCCCTTCAACTCCTTTAAAACAACCGTTGTTCTAGGAGGTAAATTAGCAGGTGCTTTATTTCTTTTTCTTTTTCCCAGGTAGAAGCAGATGTATACTGAAAAAACAAAAGGTAGCAACGGCTTTGTCAAGGTTAATTGTCCCTGTTGTTCCCAGATTTTTCCCCCCGGGGTACTCCTGGAAATTCTTGGGGGGGGGGGTGCCGCCCGGTTCTCCACTGAAATCCTGACCCTATTTCAGACCATAAATGCCATTTTTCACATCCGTTTTCAGACCTGTGTCAATGTTACTTCTTTCCAAAGTTCGTCACAGATTTTGCTGCTGGATGCTACCTCACCTTCCTATTGGGACTTGAAGAGTTAAAAAGGAAAAATTAACCAAGGGTAAAATTAATGATTATAGGGCTGGACCGGGTTGTTCAAAGCTGGGTTAAGATAACCCAGGGTTAGTGCGAAATTTGAACTCGGATATGAGAGCTTAAAAAGCAAATTCAGATTAATTCTATTTGCCTACAATTTGATGACTGGATACTCTAAAAAGAATAGAGAAAATTATCCCATAGTGTGCTTTTGATAAAAACAAAAAGAAACCCGGGTTAAAATTTAACCCCGGGTTAGCGCTAACCGGCGTTCGAACAACTGGGCCCTGACCTAGCTCTAGACTATCATAACATGAGATTAGGCATTTTAAATAAAGTAAACGCGTGACGAACCCCTAAGAACGTCTGCGCGTGAGGCTAATAAAGTCCCGGACCTTGATGTCTAACTCAAGACTCCTGGAATTACGACCCTTAATTGTGACACGTACATTTTATTTTGACAATATAATAGCCTGTGTAGCATGGCGGTTTTGGTCGGGCGTGTAAACAAACCCAGGTGGGGGCAGTGAAACTGCTTCGCCGTTCGTTCGCGCTTTTGCGGCTTCGCCACTCAGTGGTCCGCCCGACAAAACCACCATGTTACGCAGGCTAAGCGTATAATGGCGCGCGTCAGATCAATTTCTTCCTCTATCGCGTTGAACCGTTTTTTTAAAAGAAACTGTGTCGCGAAATTTATAAAAAATTCAAGCCGTGGTAACTGCCACAAAATTAAGTGAAACTGAAAAATAAACCGCTCTAAACTTTACAAGGAGGTATAAATAACAGTCAACAGCAAAACTGAAAAGGAAGCACGGACGGACAAACAGCTTATTTACTGATTATGGAAGAATCATCTGATTATTGGAAGGATAATCTTTATAGATGGAGCCAATTTTAGGAAGAAGATGATGTAGAACATAGTTACAACTTACCTGCCAAGAACTGGAGATACTTGTGGAAACTTTTGCCGAAAGAGCCTTGAAAGCTACACCTACTTCCATTGTTGTACTCTCCGTCATGATTGTATCACAGTTTGATTCAGATTTTTTAACTCCAACTTTTGCTGTAAAAGTCCCAACATCGGGAGTTTCCTCTCTTGTGTTTGTGCTTTTATAGACTTGCCTACAAAAAAAATCATACAAATGGATTATCACTCCCAACACAATTTCATGCATATAATACTACTGTATACAGCTATTTCGAGAAAGGTTGTCGGAAAAAGTGCACGCGACAACCCCGAAAGGTATTATGGGTAGTTTTGAGTTCGCTCAGTTCTTCGAAGAAATTTGAAAGAATTGCACGAGAGGCCATGGACGTTTGTTTGCGAGTGCTAAGGAAAGCAAAAAAAGGTAGGTTGGACAGCTGCAGTGTCAGGAACAGTGTATTGATCATATCCCATATTACCTTTCAGGATTGTCGCGTGCACATTTCTTCCGACAACCTTTCTTAAAATAGCTGTATACCGCCGGTTCCAAGAAAGCAAACACAGAGTAGTTGCGCAAACCAGTCAGTGCAGTCACTTAACGGCCGGCCTCGGTACCGAACGTCAGTCCACAAAAACTGTGAAACATAAATCAAAGGTAAATTATTTCGGTGTTTATTTTGCTCCTTCACGTTGTCTTTTGATGAGCCTGAGCAAAGCAAGAGACCGAATCGGTTACTATAGAAACCTTGAACTTAAGCTTAATATTTCATCTGTGTACGTGATGTATACGATCGAAGCACTTTTTGAAAGAGTAATGAAGAGTACTATATATATTTTTATTATATAGACACGAGTGTTTTACTGGAAAATATACCACTCGTAAAATTCATAAAAACTACATCCGGGACCCGAGTGGTTTATTTTCCATAATCTCACACGTGAGTTTATCGATGACGTAATTTCGGTCATTTCCCTCTAGTACTTTATCGATTTCTTTTTGTCTATATAATAAAAAGAACATTACACGGCGGCTTGAAGATATGAATTTTATTTTCTCGTGGCGAAAACAATATTTTACTTACTCGCTGCGCTCGTTCGTAAAATATTGTTTTGCCACTCGAAAATAAAATTCATATCTTCGCGCCACCGTGTAATATCCTCTCTGTATTACAAGGTATGTGAAAGGGGTACCATTTGTCAATAGAAGGTACGTGAGAGGAGTACCTATTTCGTGAAAAATGGTTTATAAAAGGGTAAGGGGTTGAACCTCGGGGCGGAGCCTCCCCTTGTAACCATTTGTTGAGCACCCCACCCTCAATGAGACGTGTTATCCTGCAAGGTAAATACTCTTCCGTATTTTATATATTTATTTATTTATTCATTTTTAGCGAAGTATTTTCAAGAACAAATAAAGGAAACACCAGTCAGACAGTCAAAGTTATTAAATGGACTGAATTCACTCAGACACTATCGTCGTCCGTAAAGGTCACAGAAACTACATCAATGGAGATTGGTGGGGCGTTCAAGGCATTTACGGCAAGTGGGTCTTATAGCATCGAGCAGTCTTGGGAGGTAAGAGTAGCGTTACGAGTGTTTTCTCTCCTGTCCACTCCTGTCCACCCCCCCGCCCCCCCCCCCCCCCCAACCCCGGGGCGTTGACTACATGAACAGAGCTGAACAGAATCAATACATTTACGAGATCCAAAAACCCTCACTTTTCAAATGTGGCCAGGTGCACTGAAAACACCTTGCATGTAATCACTAAGGAGGATAAGATTTTGCACTTACCCTCAATTTAAAACATGAAGAGGTTTTGCTGACTGTGTTGAAGAGCCAACTAAAAACGGCCTCGACCTATGAACTTTGCAACACAGTATGACTTACTTCTTATAGCTTGCGAGCAAGCTCTCTCAACACTGCCTGAGTCTCACGATTTTTTAACTTTTCTCACGGCCTCCTCACGATAAGACTCTCAATCTCACTGTTTTTTGGGAAATATCATTCTGAAATGAAATGTTACCTTGCTGAATAAAAACGGAAATTTCGCGGGGAATGCTAGTACCTGTTTAAGTCTTAATGGGGTTTTGCAACATTTTAGCGCTGCCATGAAGTTAGCTTATCGGGAGAAATTTGTCTAGTCCCTAGGCCTCATTATTCCGCGCGGCCAAAGCGTTTTGGGTCACGTGGTCCGATCAAAAATGTGAAAATGTTTCCCGACCGTTCGCCTCGGATACGTCACCGAAATGAATTGACCGAGAGGGAAAACGCCGTACAGGGACTAGGTAAGGGAGAAATGACTCTTTACTATAAGGATTCGTGCTAGTGATGTCTATTCTCAGGCCTCTTTATTAGGGTAATATTTAAATCAACAGTTAACTCCTCCAATGGAAAAAGGGTTCGTTTAATCTTGATCGGGTTAAAAAGTAGAATCTCACTACTTTTTGTAGAATCTCCCGGTTTTGTTTTCATTAGTCTCCAGATTTTCCTTTATCAGGGGTTGGTAGGTCTACATACTGACATAAAAATTTTAACTCTTGATCTCAGCATGCTCTGTCATCGACCTTTGAACAAGCGCAAGAAGTCGACCATAATCTCACTATCCCAGCCCGCAAAACCGTCGTTTTAAAGCAGCTGATTGGGCAGTACGTATGAAGGAACGGATGAAAATCCTGCGTTTGATGTCGCAGACAACGAGTGCATAATAGAAGAGAGGCCGCTGGATGGGGATCCAAAACCACTCAGAGGATTAAACTGTAGTTTAGTTATCCATTTGATCGCCAGTAAATTACATAATTAGGCTATGATTATTTGTCACCTTCCTCCTAGCAACCGTTACGCGTTGCAATGCATTGCCTTGTCACACAATCTTCCAAAGGTTTGAACAAGATTGCGTGACAAGGCAGTAAGAACGTTACGGTCTGCGGACGGTTTACAACTTTAGCTAGAAAGACGAAATCAAGCAAAATATGACCCCAACTAATTGCCTTGGAGCGAAAGGCCAAAACTGACCCTGTTTTAAAAGCTTATTTCTCATTTTTGGGACATAGTTGAAAGCTCTAGACTGAATAGACGGAAAGATAGGCCATCTGTTATTAACAATATACAAAACCCCATGTGCGCTTTCAGTATTTTAAAAGTTATGACCGTTTGTATCAACGCGTATGCGAGCTAATACGATATTTTCAGATTTAGCGTAACGGATCTATCTCAAGCAGATTTTGTCAAAAATACGGCTTACCTCTTTCATTACTTGCACTGACTCACAAATTGAGCCATATTTCAATCCCTGAGATGCCAGACTCCATAAAATTCCAGTAAATGTGCTTTAGAAACTGCTGGTGTGCGGCCATTTTTGAATCCCATGCTAACAATCCGAAGCTCACAACAGGTGAAACTGTGTCACGTTTCGAGCTAAATAGCTCGTTAAAACAACCTTTCAGCGGTGAAAGTTTGCAAGAGAATCAGAGCTACAACCTCGACTAAACCTTCTATTCAACCGGTTCTGCAAGGTCAAATGCAGGTTGACACGTAAACCGGAAATGCTGAAACCCGGAAAACCGGAAAACCGGAAATGCGGAAATTCGGATCATACGGAAATCGGCAAATCTGAAATCAATCAGAAGCCGAAGGCAATTTCAACAATTTTTTATATGTTGTACTACAACAGTAGGGCTTTTCTGAGGTTTAATAATTCTTCTAAAATTCCATGACCAAGCCGTGACTTTTTCCTTCAAAGTTTTGCAAAATTTCATCGTTTCTGAAAGTGCTGAAGATAGGAATTTTCTGGCGTTTTTTAACCGAGTGAAAAATTCATTATCTTGTAATATTTTTACCAAATACTATTGTAACTAGGATGCCTTACTTACCTGCCAAAGATGAACTTGTTTCCTTGAACCGTCTTTTTTCCCGAGGGCTTTGAAAATGATGTAATTCAAAGGTCTTAGACCGGCGACTATATGGCGTGGGGCAGCATTTCACTTTTTGCCGGTTTTCTCGAAAAAGAAAACTCTTTGGATACTTTGATTGTGATTTTCGAAAACGTTTCACCAAAGGGTTTTTTCTGACTGAATATGAAGAATTTCGAAATTTCCGTTTTGACGGCAAATTCTCGATATTACAGACAGCCCCTCTTAACGACTTTTTTCAGAAAAGATTTCATGACTGTGCAATCCAAAATAGAACAATCTGAATGACTTATGGCGTTCCAGAGGACAGCCCCACTATGGGCAATGGAGTTTTTAACGTAATTTGACGCAAATCAAGTGATTTTTATCGCTTAATAACGGAAATCGGTGAAACTGGTTGTTGAAACGTCCTAAAGAGACAAACGATTCTGGTTTATTGCAAATACAGGGCCCGTGGAGCAGTTTTCAAAATGCGGGGGCCGGTGACCACCTCTTTTGAATTGGGGCGGGGTGGGGAAGGGGCAAATTTGGCTGTTCTTTCTTTGTGGCTGTTTAGAACTGTCAGATTCCTGAACCTTTCTTGAGTCATTGTAGAGCGGAGTCATGTTTACAAATTTCAAGCCGCTGAAAAGTACCTTTCTCCTGCTGAGCCTGATTGCACACGCAGGATCCACTGTAGGTTCCTGTAACCCCTTTATTTTGTCTAGTATGTCATCGAAATGCGTCAGAGACCACATAACCGGCCGACATAATTCGTTTTACGAAAACCTTAGATTCGTGGAGTAGTCTTCAGATTTAATCGAGAACCTTTGCTACAGCTAGCCTTGCTGTTTGAAAACGCATAAGTCTAGGACTGCAGTTTTGTAAAGATACCGTAAAATTTCAAAAATAAGCCCGGGGCTTATATTTTTCAAAGGCTCTTTTTGAGGGGCTTATTTTTGGAGGGGCTTATATTCGGAGGGGCTTATCAACGGAGGGAAATTTGCGTTTCAAAATCGATTGCGCTAGCCTTATAGTTGGAAGTAAATTTACCCTTTTTGCTTGTTTTACTTTGTATTTGAGGGCAATTTTCCAAGTACAAGTCTTATAATTGGAGGGGCGATTTAACGGAGGGTTTTTTGCGTTACCGGTTTGGGGGGCTTATATTTGGAGGGGCTTATACATGGAGGGGCTTATTTTCGGAATTTAACGGTAGGCGTTTTGAAGCTTACTACGCATCAGATCTGGGATCGAAACGGACCAATGATAAATTTAGATGCTGGAAGATTCTTATTCCAACAAAGATACTATTTATATGAATGTAATGTATATTACAGAGCTGAACCTCTATATAACGAAGTCCTCGTTCTAACGAACAATTTTTTTTAAACTCCAGTAATAGTAGAATATAAGGCAATATGAAAAAAAAACCTCGATATAAGTTAACGAACCTCGTTATAAGTAAGATATTTTGCCAGTCCCTTGGCTCTTTGTTATATCGAGGTTGCACTGTACTTAATTTTATTTATTTTTCCAAAAGTGGGGGGGGGGGGGCCTGGCCCCCCAGCCCCTCCCCCTGCGCGGCCCTAAAATACCCCCACTTTTTTGGGGGGTTCGAGAAACAAAAAGGATAGACAGACTGAAGTCCGCTTTTTAGTTTAGGATTACTTTTATGAAGCCATGCACAAAGCTAAGAAGCAGATGTACAGATAATTATGGCGTACATTTGCGGACAAAAAAAATTAAAAAAATAATACAATTTGAAATTCAAAAATTAGACTATCCATGTCGAAATCTCGTCATATGAATTTGAAATCGAAATGAACGCAGTCGAAATAGCGTCATTCGAACTTGAAGTTACTTTGAACAAGTTGAAACTATAAAGGGAAAACTCGACATCGCGGATGTTGAAGTTCAAATCAACATTCCAACTAAAATGCAAATTACATGATTTGAACTTTAATTCAATTTACATATTCGAATTCGAAAAACCAAAATTTCAATTCGAAAGGAACCGGAAATGATAAGAGTTTCGCTACACTGTACATACGGGATGTTTGCATAACTGCATTTTGGCGCCAAAAGATTTCCCTTCACTCGAACTCTTTGGTCAATATGGCGGACAATGTGACTGATAAGGGTGACCGTGCTAGGTTAGGCCTCGTTTTACCTTATGAAAATCAACACAGGCACTAATAAGAACCAAGTACAGAGTAGAAAGTTCATAATTGCGCACCTAACAAGGAACGTATCCACTCCAGTTTTTAGAGGGAGTGTACGGAAACTCTCTGCGCACTTATTTAGCAGAGTCTTCGAACCCTTCCGTTAAAGAAAGTGCTTAAATTTTCACGAAATGCTTTCCAAAAAAACACATCTCTAGCTTGAGGCAGAAGAGGATCGAAATACACACTCCGTAATTGGTTACGTTCAGTAGCCAATAGGAAAACAAGAATTTCGATCCGCCACGTGGGTATTTATGTTCGAGTTCGAAGCTCAACAGACAGAGCGGCTGTACCGTTCTCGCCACGACAAAGTACAACTACAGTTGCTCTTGTAATAGCAACTAAGCACAAAGCCAACCCGGCAACTGATGAGGTTCGTGTGAAGAACTGAAACCATGGTCTTGCCTGATCACAAAGTGGCAATAACAAAACAGTTTAAAGATTGCTAAGCTTATTCAAAAGCTATTACCAAGGGAGGAACTACGCGCTCCAGTCAAAAGACTCACACTATCTTAAGAAAAACACTAAGCTAGAGTTTATTGAGTCACAATTCAATTCTCCATAGTAAGTTGATGTAGCTTCAGTTTAAGCTGCACTTCAGTCTTATAATTTTGGATCTGTAAATCACTATCTGTGATAATTTAACATTCTGCAAAGAAAGCTTACAAGCTGGGCCCATCATGATACAGCATTGCAGAAAAACATTACACTCACGGACTAAAGAAAATCGCTTAGTTATTCAGATCCAGAAGGCGTTTTGGAGAAAATTGGAACCCTTATTCAGCCGTAATAAAAAAGCTTTACGCTTCAAAAGAGGTCAAAGAAAATGCGCTTGCATCAGAGGGCAAATCCTGCCGACCAGAAACAATAACTACAGTAAATCAATGTATGTCATGACCTCTCAGTGTGAAACATGCGGCTAAAATCACATTTGCTAATTTAAAATGTAGAACCTTCCAGAGCATAATCTACCCAGCAGAGAAAAAAAAACTTTATTGGAATGAGCAGCATTTTGGCATGAGGTAAGAGTAGTGTAGGCCTACCACCCCCTTTTATTGCTATTCACATTGTCCGCCATATTGACCAGAGCGTTCGAGTGAAGGGAAATCTTTTGGCGCCAAAATGCAGCGAAACTCTTATCATTTCCGGTTCCTGTGTATTTTTACTTCCGCTTCCTTTCGAATTGAAATTTTGGTTTTTCGAATTCGAATATGTAAATTGACTTCAAGTTCAAATTAAAGGTTTCATTTGGAATTTTGTGGAAGATTATGGTTGCATTGTTGACGATTAAGTAGCTTATTAGAGTGGAGAAGGTGAATTGAAGTTCAAATCATGTAATTTGCATTTTAGTTGGAATGTTGATTTGAACTTCAACATCCGCGATGTCGAGTTTTCCCTTTATAGTTTCAACTTGTTCAAAGTAACTTCAAATTCGAATGATGCTATTTCGACTGTGTTCATTGCGATTTCAAATTCATATGACGAGATTTCGACATGGATAGTCTAATTTTTGAACTTCAAATTGTATTTTATTTTCAATTATTTTTGTCCGCAAATGTACGCCATAGATAATAGAGAGATTAAGATTCACGTTTACGGCATACGGCAAACGTCAGTTGAAAATTTCTCACAATAGAAAATAAGCAGATAAAAACAGTCCAGAACGATTCTTGTGGACAAAACTGGCATAAAACTACTTATTTTTGTGTAGAAGCAATAAACAGTAAACGAAAAATAAGGGGAAAACTTGGTCACGTGGTACAAATTCACGTTTGCGGTTTGGCGTAAACGTGAATCTTAATCTCTCTATTTCCCTTATACGATATACATCCAAGTAATTTAATACAAAAAAGATAAGAGTTGTCTCACAATTGGCCTGCAACGTGCAATTAGAATATTAAATCTTCAGTTTTCAAAAAAACTGTCATCTTTCCTTCGTAAACTAAATTGGCTCAGCTCGAAATCATTTGACGTGTTTATACAGTCGGTTTCTCTATTTATTTTGAGCCAGATCTGTATTTAAATACAGCGCAATAGAGTGCTTACTGCAACAAAAGCAAAACGTCAATAGAAGGACACTTATCCTTCCAAACGCTTGACTTTAATGTTTGGAATTTGTTTACCAACACATCAAATGATAAATGACCAACAATCCGTTGACGACCAATATTTAATAGTACTTCACTCCTGGCTCATTCGGTATTTACCGGCGAAAATTTCTATTGCTTGTAAAAGTTACACAAAACCAAAAAGAGACAATTGTCTGACGACCTTGTCAGTAAACCTGATCTGGATATTAAACGTTTTAACAGTGTAGGTGCTACAGAAAACTGAGATTTTAGCTGCATTCACACTTTCAACACTGACTGAGGGTTTTCGTAAAGATGGAGTCTTTTAATTCTACTTCAAACGATTCTCAATCAGTTCTAGAAGCGCCATGCTATCGATCTGATAAACACTGGGTGCGCACGCTTCGCATTTCTCCTTACGTGGTTATCTTCCTGTTTGCTGTTATTGGGAACACTCTAGTGCTAGCGATAGTCTACAGAAACAAAACCATGAGGAAAACCATCAACTTCTTCATCGCAAACATGGCGTTCAGCGATCTAATATTCACTGCTATCTCGATCCCTCGTGTCGTTACAATCGTGTCATTCGGCTCTAAGTGGTTGGTGCATGGTACATTGGGTATGATATTTTGCCGTATGGTACCTTTTGTAATGGAAATAACTATAATCGTTTCTGTACTTACTATTGTTGCGATAAGCTTAGAACGTTTGCTGGCCGTTTTGTTTCCTTTGCGGACTTTCATAAGGAAGAAACCGTGCTTGTTGTCCATATTTGGGATGTGGCTTATCGCAATAATCGTTAAAATTCCGACTCCACTCGCGACAGATTTCGATCAATTTCAAGGTGAAACGTATTGCGTGGTAGACTTCGATTTAACCTTCGGCACAGGTTCAGGGAGAATCTACTTCAAAATTGTTTTCATAGCATTGTACGCCGTTCCCTTCTCGGTGACATTCTTCTTCAACATCGCTATTATAGCAATCATGAACAGAAGAGAAATTCCAGGAAACTCTATCTCAGATGCTGCCTGCAGACGCCGCGAGAAAACTAATCGCAAAGTCATGAGAATGGTTCTGGTTGTTGTAGCGGCGTTCCTTATTTGCTGGTCCTTGTATTTTATTCTGATGGTTCTTCGAAAGAATGACATACACGTTTCGTGTAATGTTTTATACCTAAGGCTGCTCCTGGCTCATTTTAACGCTGCACTCACGCCGTTTCTTTATGCTATTTTCAGTGAGAATTACCGGCAGGGATTTGAAGAAATTCTGTCCTTTCGCCGGCTGCGCTGCCATCGGGTCTCTGATAGAACAAACAGGGATGTCAAGTCTGATGTTAACGATATATCAAGCAGACGACGATCTTCCGTCAATCATCTGCGATCTTCGGTCGAGCTTAGGACATTAAGATTCAACAGTACGGATCAACTTGTAAATTAAATTGTTTCATCTAAAAAAAAGTTGTCACGACAATGAGCTACATGGGGGTGAAGGGCGCCACCTAGTTCCTCCACTTTGCCTGCTCCCTGATTTGGCATTGTGACTCTGCGTGTAAGTGCAATATCCAAGATGGCGACTATTTTCAAGACATTTAGTTCTAACGACATCGTTTCAGTCAAAACACTAAAATCATTTGTTCTAGAATTATCTGCGTCTTGAGAAACACTAGCTTAAAAACGTTTTCTAGAGCTTTTCGGGCCATATTTTGGAATCTTAGGATGCACGTCAGGGCATAATTCAATTCTTTTTAAATAAATCGAAAAAAGAATTGTGTTTAAGAAACGTAAGCACGTTTCTAAGGGTTTCATTTAAAAGAAAAATTCGTGCTTAAATTTTTTCTAGTTCAAATAAGGTTCATAGTTGTTTTTAATATTCTGAGGCATAATGTACGTGTCTTAGGAATAAAGGCAATATTCTGTATTAAATCATGTGAAATTGGGCGTGTCCCGATGACGTGACAAAAGGCTTTGAATTAAAACGACTAAGATATAAAGGACTAATTTAATAAAAACACTTTCCTAAAAAGATAAGACTTAAGGTTTTTCTTAAAATCGTTCACAAGATCTAATTTCTAGTGGCATATCATACCACAACTGTGGAGGTGCTACTGAAAAAGACTGAAAACCATACTACATGAAGCAGGCGATGGCTATTGGCTGATCTTAAGTTGCGCCGGGGAATATACCTCGTAACTAGGTCGGACAAATATGAACTAGCTTAGCCATTTCTGTAGACATTTAAAGGTCATTAAAAAAATCTTAAAAGTTATGCGATCTTCTATAGGAAGCTGTTATGAGGATCAGAATTATATTTAGTTTATCCGTCATGCAATTCCAGACTTTTCTAGAATTATCTTATAATCTGTAATATTCCAGAAATATCTGTAATGTGACTCAGCAGTTTCCGCAAATAGTAGACGTTGTAATACACTATAAATAGTAATAGAACGTTCTAGATGTTTAAAGAAAAAGTATAAGACTAGGCTTCCAAGTATCAAGGTGTTGTTGAGTGCCCGAGGGTTTTCCCTCGTGGCTAGTTGTGATTGAGCTTATCAGCTATGGATGCTATACTGTGAGAAAGCTATAATTAACTGCTATAACTATGGAGGAGCTATAACCTTGGACATTGCTATATCAAGAGAAAAGAAAGAGACGATAGCAGAAAAGAGAAGATAAAAGAGTTCATGATGAAGTTTCCCGGACGAGTTTGTGAACACAGAAAAGCCAATGAGTGTAAAGGATCCAGTGAATCAAGAAAGTCAATCATTGATGTCTCAAGTCAGTGGAGTTGACAGTTGTTCCTGTATGGCCATGAAAGACAGTAAGCCTGCCTGCTTTACGAACTGCTTAACTTAATCTTTAACTTTAATAACTATAACAGTGTATAATTAAATAAACAATAGTTAAAAAAGGTAACTGCTCGTTGTCACACTTTTGTTGAGTGCCTTATATCGTACTCGGGAATTCTTTTTACTTACGCCTTGTTCGCGGGCATCTCTTGGCTATTCCGGTACGTAACAAAGCCAATGCAGTTCCCGTAATACTGGTGAGATAATTTATGTTCATGTTTAGATGTGAGCGCAACGATTCTGGTCGGTTCATTTTGAACATGCTGAAGTCTCTTGATAGTATGTTTCGGTAGTCCATACAGAAGTGAATTACAGAAGTCCAATCTGAAGGTAATGAAAGCATGCACAAGTATTTCCGCCTTATTGCAACTGGTATATTTCCTAATTCGGCTTAAAACAGAGTTGTGTCACAAACCGGACAAACTGGTGAGAAAGGGGATCAGTATCACACAAAAGAATACCGTGGCAAATACTTATTAAAGTCGGTATATAACTCGACCAAAACCGGAAACCGCACATGAAAAGTCTCTGGCAACCAGCATATGAATGCTTGAGTAAACTAACAACTTATTACCATCAGAACTTTCAGCTATTTATTTAGAGCGTATTCGACCTCAAGAGGAAAATGATTGAGCTTAATAGCGGAGCTCTCGCGCGCGAAGCGCGTGTAGCGGAGCACCATGGGTAAGAAAATATGGTAATCTATGCATCCTAGAGAAAATCGTCCGTACGGAGAACGCCCGTACGTACTTCCACCCCTTCATGTTAGCGGATGCGAAATGGCACACTTTAATACCATCTGCGTAAAACTTGGTATTGGACATTCATGTTGTGATCAATTGACAGCTGTCAAAACAGGCTATCCGCTGACCAGTGTCACATGACTGCATCGCGGACTCA